>CDFA01025116.1:8836-27079 GCA_000826305.1 Acanthamoeba healyi | reverse complement strand
GTGGTGACGCGCAGATCAAAAATTTTAGTTCCCACCAAGCTATGTGTGCTAATCACGTGGCTCGTTTCCTTTGAACTCTCTCCACATGAACGTTGGTCGGTGGGTGAGCAGGTGGGACCGCTGCCCACGTCTGCGGCGACGACGGCCGAGCGGTGGGACACCGTCACCTACAAGGGCGGAGCGGACATTCCCTTCAACTCGCGCATTCCAGACACGATTGAGTACGACGCCATTGACGCCCAGATTATGGTCCCGCTTGCAGCCGACCTGGCATCCATCTTCCAGGAGAGCTACAGCGCCACCTACGAGGACTGCACCGGTAAGCGTGTCTGACCAGTCTCACACAACTCTCTCGAGGGCTTGCCTGACGTGCGAGTGATTTCACAGATGTGTGCCTCACGTACACCGACTCGGCTCCGCGCAGCAGCGAGGTCAACCCCAACAGCAGACAGACCTGGTTCTTCTGGGTCTATTCAGTTGACGGGCTCTGGGTTCAGGTACGTCTTCTGTTCACTAATCAACCAACACACTGTGGTTTCACTGAGGGTATGTGTTGTTCGTGGTCGTTCACGCAGAACGTGGGATTCGAGACTCTGGTGGAGCACAACAGCACCGACCCCAACGACTTCAAGCTCCTCATGATCGTTTACAATGGCCAAGCCTTCGAAACCGTCACAGAGTTCAAGGACGCCTACGCGGCGGGGTCGATCAACAAAACCGTTATCAGGCCCGACAAGACCTGGACTGGCTTCTCCCGACAGGGTGAGCCGTTCCCGGGCGACGACATGGTCGGTTCGCGGTACACCGAGCCCCGTGGCAAGAGGTTCAACATCTCTGGCAACCACATCGAGTACATGGGATGGAAGTTTGATTGGAGTATCACTCCGCTCTCAGGTAGGTCCGCACATCTCCCTCACATTGCACACATGGGCGCGACCACATCTGATCAATGCGCTCTGGTGGCCTGTTCGCGCGTCAGGCGTTTCGCTGTGGGACATTCGATTCAGAAACGATCGAATTGTGTACGAGATGGGTTCCCAGGAGGTCTTCGTGCCCTACTCTGGCCGCAACCCATCGCAGGTGACGTAACGTAAGAGAGAGTGTTGAGCAATGCTCCAGTGCTGACCCCGATCGTACTTGATACAGGTCAACTCTGTGTATCTGGACACTGCGTGGGGATTCGGAGCAAGCGCGTTCCCTCTGAAGGCAGGCATCGACTGTCCGGAAACTGCCGCCTTCCTCGACGTGGTGCAGCTGTTCCAGACGAGCGAGCCTCAAGTCCACAAGAACGCCATCTGCGTGTTCGAGAAAGACGGAGCGATCCCGCTCCGAAGGCACTTTGACGTCGGAGGTACGCCGTGGCCTCATAGGACTCATAATGGTATGCTCGGTGACCCTAACTCGGTCACACTCACAGATCCGTACAACTTCTACGCTGGAACGGCCACGCATGCTCTGGTGTTCAGACACGCCGTCACTGATTACAACTACGATTACGTCCTGGTGCGGGGCAGCACACGGCCACCTTGAGGCCGCCCGACCACTCACAGCCTTTGCTCGTGTATGTTCTTTGGGTGCATGCAGGACTACACGTTCTATCCCACGGGGGCCATCAAGGTCGAGATCGCAGCCACCGGCTATCTGCAAGGCACCTTCTGGTTGGCCGAAGACGAGCAATACGGAAGCCATCGGTAAGCACTAGTCACTGGCTGAGCTTACGTTCAGTGCTCCTTCTTCGTTCTCGTTCGGGTGTTGTCACAAGACTAACCGTGGTGTCACAGAACTGGCCCATACAGCGCAGGCACACTGCATCAGCACATCTTCAGCTACAAGGTCGACATTGACGTGCTCGGCACCGCCAACACTTTGCGCGTGACGTCGTTCCCGGTGCAAACCTACAACGCGCCCTGGTTCGTCAAGCCCAAGTCTCGCCCGGTCCCCCAGCACACCTACGTGCTTAGCGAGGACGATTCGACGTTCTTCCCCAACTACAGCAACCCGCTCATGTTCGTCTTCACCAACAACGGAAGCAAGAATCAGTACGTCTGTGACATTGTCCTCTTCACACCCACGCTCAGCCTACTTGTGAGCGTACACTGACTGCGGCCTGTTCACAGATGGGGTATGGAGAGGGGCTACAAGATCCACTCAACGTCGTTTGCCAAGAACCTGTACGATCAGAGCCCTGAGTTCCCCGAGGCCATATCGTGGACCAAGTACAGTATGGCAGTGGTGAAGAGACAGGAGGACGAACCGACTGTGAACAACGTCTACGTCCAGGCTCGCGCCTACGACCCCTTCATCTCAAAGATGAGGTACGTCGGTATCAGCTGGGAGTGAGTGAGTTGGGTCTAAGCTAACTCCAACGTCCGTGCGCAGGAGCTTGGATTCGTGGCTCAACGGAGAGTCGTTGGAGCAGGAGGACCTGGTGGCATGGCTCAGCATCGGACTCACGCACTACCCTCACGCCGAGGACGTCCCGGTGACCGTGACGTCGTCCAACCATGCCAGCTTCTGGGTGGCCCCCTACAACTACTTTGGGCGCGACCCGGCCAGCGCCCTGCGCGACACCGTGGTCCTGCGCCCGGACCCCAAGACCGGAGCGGCCATCCCCGACAAGGACCCCATGGCGTTGAAGCCCGCTGCCGACTGCACCTACCACACTGCCGACGTGCCCTACCGAGGACCAGCCACCGCGGCGTGATCCTGGGCAGACACGCACGGACAAGGTTGTGCGTGTGCGTGCGTGCGTGGCGTCATTCTGTGCACACTGCGGGAGCTAAACAAACACGAAACCGTTCCTCCTCATCATCATGGCCATCGGGGCCCATCATGCTGGTTTCGATGCCCGTCACAAGCCAGGGATCGCCTCGAGTTCGGCTCCGAGGAACTTGGTCTGCCGATAGTGTATCCGGATACGCACTCGCGATTGCTAGGGCACGTCAAGATGCTGACCAATCGCGCACGAGTGCTCAGCACGCAGACAAACTACCGTCTCCTCGCTGGTGGTACCGTAACCGCCTCAAGCCCAAGAACGTGGTCACCGGGCGGGTGCGCGGGCGACCGCCTACCCGGCGTTTTTGTTTGCTGTTCGACCAAGAGAAAGGAGCTCATCTTCTTCTCTGCATCTAGCTATCATCTCCCTCTGGCTTTTTCGGCAGCGCTTGTCTTCTGAGGCGGTTCGACTCAACACCTGAATTGGGGCGATTCGAAGCAGAATCGAAAACCAAGTCATCCGCGTCTTCACGGATATAAACTCACACGCTTTCGATTCCTGAGAAGAGGTACCGCTCATCGGACACGGTCCTCCCTCCTCATTGTCTTCCTCCGTGGCTCCGTTTTCCTTGCATCGTTTTAGCTCCGGACAACCGGAGGTCGCCTGTGCTTAATCTCTCTCTCATCTTTGAGTCGATAATCGTGAACGCAACCAAGGACTAAACTCCCTTCCTTTCTTCTCCCTCCCCCTCAAAGCTTCCATGGCGGACAGGGCGGCAAGATTGAGAAAGAGGGGCTCGCTTCAGGCGAGGGATCGACAAACCATCAGCAAGGCTACTGGAGAACGTCTGTTCTCCGTCCCCAACTTTCTCGAACTCATACAGACCAACAACAACACCATCAATAGTGCGCCCCTTCCTCTAACCCCCCTCCCCACCTAACCTCGTTCTCTTGACCTCAGTCGTCTTCGTTCTTCTTGTTCAAATATTCAATTTTTTTATTTTTTCCCCCTGCGTTGCCTCGCAACTGAACGGCCGTTGTTTGCGCAGACAAACGCGGTTCGGTAATCATCTACGGCAATCGCAATAACAAGAAACTGATTCGTGCTGGTACGTTCGTCTTCTTCCTCTCGGCTCTAAGCTCCCAACTAAATATATAAATTTATATATTAATTAGAGAATTAAAAACATATATTGGCGGCGGGTGTGTCACAGGCAACTTGGACGGGTTGGTCGAGCTGCTCACGGCTGATGAAGGTGACACGCAACCGGCCTACGTGGAGACGTTCGTGGCCACCCACTCCTATTTCGTTGAATCACAATCCCTCATGACTCGCCTCATGGAGCGCTTCTACGATAGCGAGGTAAGCTTTGTCGCCACCAACCCACATGTGGACATGCGCACCTGTGGTCTCACCGTCGCTCTGTGTTAACACTGTGACAGGACGCGAGGGTGATCGAGGTCTTCAAGAAGTGGATGACGTTCTACTTTGAAGATTTCACCGAGGAGAACGCCATCTTCTTCAACATGTTCCTGTCCGATCTCGGCACGAAGGGCTTCGAAGCCCACGCGGATGACCTGCGCGCCGTTTTTCGAACGCAGGGCGACGCTTACAGGAAGCGCCTGGCACAGGAGGAGATCGATGCCGAGAAGGAGCGTGTCGCTCAAGCGGCGAGCGACGACATTGTCAATCGTCTGCCCGATCTCGAGGACGACGATCACGATCCCGCCGACATCGCCCGTCAGATGACCCTTATCGAGGAGCGAGTACAGTCTCCCCGCATGTTCGGCGTGGCTGGCTTGCAGCTTGGTGTGGAGCTGACGTGTGTTCCTCGCCGCAATGCAGCTCTACAAGCAGATCTCCCTCAGAGAGTTCCTACAACTGGCATGGAGCAAAAAGGATGGCAAAGACAAGGGTACGCACGCACGCACGCACGCACAGCCTGGGTTGATGGTTGGAATGCCATACGGCAAGATTGCTGACAACCCTACCCCATGCGCACACCTGCAGCACGCAAGCTGACGCGATTAATCAATCGATTCAATGCCGTAAGCTTCTGGGCCGCCACCGCCATCCTCACCTGCGACCACTCCTCAAAGAAGCGCTCAAAGATGCTGTCGCTCTTCATTCAAGTAGCCGATGCCTGCCTCAACCTAGTACGTGCCACACCATACCATCAGCTCGCCGTCAGCATGTAACCCGCCTGCCCTGTGCTCACCACAAAATCAACGTCTCGGAACAAACAGCAAAACTTCCAATCGGCCATGCAGCTCTATTCGACACTCAACCTCACGCCTATTGAGAGGCTGGAGAAGGAGTGGAATAGCCTTCCCAAGAAGGTCAGCCAGATGTACGAACACCTCAAGGTACAGCAGCACGTTCCCTCTCTCCTTTCTTGTGCCCGTGCCACGCCGTCGTTCGCTGATCAACTCCGAACGACACACGATTGCAGGAATTCTTTGAGTCCAGCGGCAACTTCAAGAAGTACAGAGAGACGCTGGCCAAGGTCCAGGCTCCGGCCATTCCCGTGCTCTCCTTCATCCTCTCCGATCTCACGATGATCGAGGAGAACACCACGTCGATCAAGGTCAAGATCGGCGATGGAAGCGGAATCCAGGGCGCCCCTAGCGGCATCCCAGGCAGCGGCAGCGGGATCAAAGCCGACGGCGGCAGTGGCATCCAAAGCGGTAGCGAGTCAGAGAGCGAGAAGAAGGTCGGCGATGAGGAAGAGGAGAGCGAGCTGGTTCACTTTGAGAAGATGTCGATGATCTACAACACGCTCAGCCAACTGAAGAAGTGCGGCCAGGTGGCCTACGCGCGTGATGAGGACAGCAGCGGCGGCGACCATAACGAAAACGGCGAGAAGCGAGAGCGAGACAAGAAGGCCAACAAGGCGTCGACGGCGAGGGAGGAGCTGGTGAAGATGCTCACCGATCTACCGCGGCTCAGCGAGAAGGAGCTATACGACCTCAAGAACGACACCAAGAAGAAGGTGAAGGATCTCAAGAAGGCGCTCAAATCCTCCCGAAAGAAGTGAGGATGCAAGGCAAGAGAGAAGAGAAGAGAGAAGGAGGCGATAGTCAAGGATCGTTGATTGTGTGCACAATATGGCGGGTGTATGATATTGTATTGGTGAACATGTTGCGTATGTTCCTCCCCCTCTTTCTCAGCACTCTGTGGCTTCATGAACGCACGCTTGGCCTAAGCCCGCCAGATTTCCGGCAGGCGTTCCAAAATTTTCGAAGTTGGCTTTCGGCACGGAGCACACGCAACACACACCCGAGCACACACGCAGTGCGCAAGATCTCGAAAGGAAGGATTGATATGGAGGGGGACGAAGAGGACCAGTTCCAGCAGCAGCCGCCCTCATCGGAAGGTGAGGAGGAGGAGGAGGAGGTGATGGACGTCGAGGCGGAGAACGAGAGTGAAGATCTGCAGGAAGATGAAGACGCTGATGAAGACGAGAGCGCCATGGCTGCTGAGGAGGGGGCTGAGGACGAAGACAATGGCAACGAGGACGCCTTCGAAGAGGCCGCTGACGATCTCGCAGAAGATGATGAAGATGAAGACGGAGACGAGGATGATGATGAGGACGATGATGTGGACCTGGGATTTCTGCCGGGCATCCCTTCGGTGGATACCGAAGCCCCGGTCCTGCGAGAGGTAATGCTGAAGATCTCCAACCTCGTCGAGGAGGAGGTCACCGGCAAGGAGGAGATCACTGCCACACTCAACTCGTACGAACCCCCTCGCCTGCAGAGATTTTCGATTTTAATTACCGATTACTTTTGTAATTAAATTAAATTAAATTCTTTAAATTGATTTCGGTGGTGGGCGTCGTGGGGACAGGCTGGCAGAGATATTCGAGGAGGAGGACGTTAAGTTCCAGCGCGTCAACACGGAGCCCAACGAGGAGTCGGAGAGCGTCCGCTACCAGGCCGTTCCAGTGAGTTTCATCGGTCCGCTGATGGCCATGTTCGACAGCAGCCGCCTGCCCGAGATTGTACATTGATCCACCTTGCTTGCTTGCGTGTGCGTGTGCGTGTGGAAAGCTCATGCGATCGCGAATGACAGATCATCTATCGGTATCTGTTTGACGAAGACCTCAGTCTGTGCACTGCTGCCGCTCGCTGTCTTCTCGCCACGGGAGGTCAGGCCATTCGCTATTGGTCTTTGGATCTCACGCCAGAGGAGGTACGCCCACATGCGCACACCTGCGCATTCATGTGCACGCGTCGACCCCCTTTGCCTTTTTGTTCCATTGCAGGAGAAGGTCTATCTGCGTCTGTGCAACTGGGTGAGGAGTGCCGAGCAGCCACTGCGAACATACGCCACAGGTAAGTGATGCTCGCGTTATGTGATGGCTGATGCGGTGCTGAATGTCTGGACAACCAGGACTGTTTGCCATCTTCATCGACGGCGAGACGGGCGACCTGGCAATCGGAACGGACTTGCCGGCCCTTCTCTTCCGCCGCCTGAAGGACGGGTTGCGCTGGTCTGCCAAGTCCAGCAATAAGGAGCCAGTTCCATCTTTGCCGTCCCCAGCTGCGCCTGCCGATGAGAAAGGGAAAGCGGTCGACACAGAGGACAGCACTGCAATGGAGCAGGTCGAACCTATCCCTCAAGCGGCCAGGGAGGAGATCAGCCTCACCGAACTGCGATATGTTGTCCGCTGTCTCGCCGCGTTGGGAGAGTATCAAGAGATCCTGCCGCCGCTGGTCAAGGAGAACGGTGTTGAGCTTGTGCTCGCGCTTCTCGAACTCACTGACACCTACGTCCTCTTTGGTAGGAATTCCCTCTTCTTTGGCGGGCTTACATATTGCAGTTCACTTACACTCTGTGCGCATGTGGTGTGTGGCTTCGTGGACGCGCACATCGACGCTTAGACGCTCTCACATTCCTCAACCGACTCTTTGCCCACAAGAAGTTTGCTCATGACTTCATCGACAAGGGCGGTCTGCACGCTCTGCTCCAGGTATGGATCGTGCCATCACCGCACAACGCATCGGACATGGCATGCATCATCTGATCTGAATATATGTGCAGGTGCCACAAGAGCCTTACTTGTGTGGTGGCATCGCGCTCTGTTTCTACGGCCTATCGTGTCTCTCGACGGTGATGGAGCGCATTCTGCTATTCCCTGAGCCCCTTCCCTCAGTACTCGTCAAGCGTGTCATGTGGATTCTCAACACGCCTCAAGACACTTCCAGGCACGCTTCGTTGCCCCTCTGCATCTGACGCCTGCTGCTGTTGCTGACATTGTGATGGTTCCTCTCACGTGGCGTGGTGTGATGTACGACAGGATCTCGGCGGGTCATTTCCTGAGCATTGCGGTCTCCTACCCCATGATCCTCGAGCTATTCGATGCTGACTCGATGGCCGGCGTCAAGACGCTCGTGCACATTCTCCGCACGTGTCTCGTGCGCATCCTGCGCGGCGAAGGCAACAGCGATACCTCATCCGAGCCCACACCCAAGAAGCAGATCATCTCCCTCATTCACGCAGTAACTGCTCCTTCTCACCTCTTTCACTATCTTTCATGCACTCGCATGTGCGTAACTGACGCGATGATGTATGTGTGGCGTTTGTGACGACTAGGTAATGCTGGCCCTGAAGCAGTACTTCAGATCACACCTGTTAGTGAAGGAAGCCGCTATCAGGACGCAGCTCAAGGCGCTCGCAGCACATCAGCAGGCCCAGCAGCAGAAGAAACGGCGCGAGAGCGGCCGTGGTGCGCTTACTCTGTCATCGTCTTCCCTCGGTCTTCACACGCCCACCAAATCTTCGCTCTCCACCACGTCTTCCTCCTCGTCTTCCACTTCCACTTCCACTTCTTCTTCGTCCAATCCATCGACAGCTTCGTCGAGCATGGCGCCAGCATCACCGCTTCCGCCCCTGCCATTCAATAAGGCACTGGACATGGACGCTAACACGGCGCGCGAGGCCATCGACTACCTTCTCGGATCGCCCTTTGAGAAGGAGGAGTCGGCTGCTGAGAAGGGCGAGGGCAGGGGCAAAGCGGTCCCCGCCTACTACCTCAGCCGGTACAGCTTCCTTCCGCTCCTCGCAAAAGAAGCACGGAATGCTTAAGTGCTGCACGTATGTCATGTTGTGCCTACACAGATCAAAGTGGCCGCACGTCGAGGTCTTTGCGAAGCAGGATGGATACACGGTGATGTTCGATCTCATTCGGCAGAGCCTCCACTGGCGCTACCCCGAGATCGCTCAGTTCGGCCTCGAGGTGATCTACATGACCTGCATGGTGCGACGTCATTGTCGGTTCAGCTTCTTGAGAGGATGTCCGTTCATGCAGCACTAACTAAAACCGTGCATGCGAATAGTTGCCATTCGTTCAAGGATTGATCGTGAACACGTCGCTCGAGTCGAACGAGCAGGGCATTGCTATCGTTCTCGACGCGGCCTCCGGAAGCAGCCAGCACCCGTCCAAGGACCTTAACTCTTATGAGTTCCCCGACGTTATGAAGGGTATGCGTAAATTCACGAGCGCGCAAACACCGCAGCGCAACCTACTGACGTGTACTTGGTGGCGTGGTTGTAGCTGCACTGGGTATTATATGGGTTATCGCGGGACTTGCACGGGACGAGGAGACGCTGAAGTATGTGTGGAAGAGCATCCGCGCGAACAACGGCATCCGCATCCTTCTCTCCCTACTCCGCATCAGAGAGCCCGCTTCCCACGCCGGTATGTCCTCCCGCTGCACGCTTGCCCCTTGTTGTCTCCGAGGCTCGCGATGTGTAGGTAACGGTGTCTCTGCCGTGTGCACAGATTCCATTCGATCGCTGGCCTGTCGAGCGCTGCTGGGCATCGCGAGGGATCCAACGATCTGTCAAATCCTTTCCAAGCTTCACATCACCTCGCGCCTTCTACCGGACTTGATGAGGTACCAATGCCTTGGTTCCGTGTTCGTGTGACAAGATGTACCATACACATCGCTGACGAGTAATGAATGCTAGGGATCCCATCTTGCCTGACAACATCAATGATCACCAGCAATTCAAGTACTACGCACTCGACCTAATCAACAAAATTGCAGGTACCCAATCATCAGTGTTCTTGCTTTCTCCTCGTGGCAGCAGCAGGACGTATGGTTGATCGGTGATCTTGTTGGCCAACAAAAACAACAGGACGTACTGACCGAAGGGATACGAAGAAGGAGCGAGATGCCAACCTCACGATCAACGACGCCATCGATCCGACCTTCTCCAAACTCGAGCGGACCAAGATCGTCAACAGCACGCAGATCACTTACTCGGACACTGAGCTGCTCCAGCTCGTCTACGAACACCTGCAGTACAGCTCCTCGTCCTCTTGTCATAGCTCACGACGTCTTCTTCTCTTCCTCACCACATTCATCACAGAAAACATGGGCTGTCGAGGACGGCCGCGACGCTGGCCAAGGAAGCAAAGCTGTCGCCACCGCCGCAGGTTTCGCAGGAGGGCCGAGAGCGAGGCTGGCGCAATACGCTCGACAAGATGGTTGTCCAGTACTGTGTGGATCAGCACAAGCGCTGTCCCATGCCCATCGCCACTCTTCCGCCCTTTAACCTTCTACAGCCTCATCGGTACACTATTACCTCGTTCCCACTAGCATCCACACGCCGTATGTCTCACCCCATCTGCCCGACAGGTGTCCGACGCCTTCCAACACGCCGTTCCCGCGCGGCCTCATGGCCCCACAGAACATTGTCTCACGGTTGGTCGCACGCGAGTTTAATACCACGCCACAGCACGGTGGAATGAAAGGTGCGCGTTCCTCGTCTGTTCCCTCTGTTCGATGATGTGTGAATGCTGATAAAAATCCCTTTGGCTTGCCAGGCGGTCACTTTATGCGCCGGCACATCTACAGCCGCTTCCGACCGGTACGTGTCTACCGAGACGAGGAGTCGGTCATCACCTGCACCGCTTTCTACAACAACAACAGGCTGCTAGCTGGCAGTCACGACGGCGATGTCAAGATCTTCGACATCGAGACCACCTCCCTCGTCAGCTCCTGGCAGTGCCACGGTGAGAACCTCTTGGCCAACTTCTCCTCCGTGTGCGCAATGGCCATTGCGTGACTGACCATCGTCGACGTGTTAATGTTGCTGTTTCTGGCTCATCTGCAGATTATAGTGTGATGTCTCTCGTTCCTTCGGACAACCGACGACACCTGCTGACCTTCTCGCACTACGACAACGGCTGTTTGTGGGATATATCTGACAACCTCAGCAAAGTGCGGGACGAGGAGCCTGGTATGTCCTCCCCTCCCCGTCCTTGTTCTTCGCTGATCACTCGCCACGATCGATGATTCAACAGCGTTGTCTCACGTTCTCATGCTCGACGTCAACTTGCGCAGTGTTTGTGTTGACGGACTGCAAGACGGGTGTGTTTAACCACGCATCGACGATTATTGCGGGAAGCGACAACCATCACACGACGATCCTGTTCTCAGTACAGACCGGCCAAAAGCTGACGTCGCTCACCCACGAGTCGGAGGGCTCGTCGGGACGCCATAACACCACAACCAAGCCCTGCTTCAGTCCCTTCGACGACCTTATTCTCAGTCACGGTGCGTCACGCTGTTAACGTCCTTCATTGATCGTCCCGCTCCAGCGTAGTATGTGCTGACACCGCACTTTTGTGCCCGCTCGCCAGGTGTGCTGTGGGATCCACGCTACTCGCGCGCCATCCACAAGTTCGATCGGTTGACCAACTACGGTAGCGGAGTGTTCAACCCATCGGGCCGTGAAGTCATCATTAACAGGTGCCCTCCCTCTCCACACTTCTCGCCCCCCACCGCATTTCCGCGCTGTGCTTGTATGTAACGCGTGTGTATATGCAGCGAGGTGTGGGATCTGCACACCTTCAAGTTGTTGAAAACGGTGCCCGTGCTGGACAAAACGAATGTGGTCTTCAATGGCCTGGGTGACGTCATGTATGGCTTCCCTCGCAAGTATGACAACGCCACTCAAACGTACGTCCTTTCCTCAAGTGGTCGCATCCCCTGAGCCCCTCTCTGGCCAGGACACCGTGTGCTCACACCATGCACCGATCAGGCGACCGCACTTGCCGCAGCAAAACCTCTTTGTTACACTGGACGCCTCGGACTACTCGCACATCGCCTCCGTAGACGTCGAGAAGACCATCTACGATCTCGCCCTTGACGTTCCCGATCCTGGTACGGCTTGGGCCTTCAGTCTCTTGCCCCCACACGCAACACGCCACTAAATGGCGCGCGGTGATGGTGATGCAGACAAACTAGGGCGGCCTGGAAGCCATGTGCTGGCGCCAGACAACTACATCGCGGTTGTCGAGTACTCGCCCAACACGTATTCAGATTCAGTGGTGCGCCTGTACGAGGTGGGCCGGAAGCGACCGGACGCCTACGACAGCGACGAGATGGACGACCAGATCGAGGATGACGATGGCTTTGGTGATGACGAGGAAGACGAAGAGGGCGATGGCGAGGACATGTTGATGGGCGACGCCTTCAGCGAAGACGATGAGGACGACGGCACCGGCATGCTGGGTGGCGATGGCCTCGAAGGGCTGCTCAACATGCTGGGCGGCACCTCCGACTCTGACGAAGACGACGCCTCTGATGACTACTGAATTCATTTACAAAGAAGGCAAAAAAACATCCACAGTGATTGTGCGTGGAAGGTGGGGGTAGGTGGGAGGTACTAGTCGTCCACCTGCTCCATGCGAGGAGGCCTGCGGCGTGGTGGCGGAGGCGCCAGCTTTCGCTCGTCTGTCTCGTCACTGTCCTCGTCTTCGCTTTCATGACCTCGCGTGGCGATCTTGGCAAGCACGCGCTGGGCCACTTGGTCCTTGGCCTTGTCCTTTGCCCGGTTGACCATCCCGCGCAGCTTGCTCCCCTTGGTCTGGGGAAGGTCAGTAGTCGTTGCAGCGGGCAGTGGTGCTCGGCGCGCAGCGAACGGATGCGACTGCGACTGATGGTGTTGAGGCAACGAAGCAGAGGTAGTGAAGAGGGAGGGCGATGACGACGAAGAAGATGAAATGCCGGAGGCCATGGAGGGCGAGTGGACGTCGACCATAGATTCGGAGAAGCGTATGGCAGGCGCGCGGAACTTGCCGTCTGGCCGCTTGCCCAGCAGGAAGTTCTCCAGGCTCTGTGGTTTCAAACCCTCGTAGAGCTCCTCCTCCGCTTCTGACTCAGATGCTGACGTCTCGCTCTCGCTTTCGCTCACCGAGTCGCCTTGGCTGTGTGATAACTTGCGCTTGCTCGACGCTGCGCTCAAACCCTTCTTTCGCCTGTCCTGAGAAGTGAGAAGAGAGCGCAAGCGACGCAGGAGGGTAGCGCGTACCGGGAGGACTTCTTTTTCTTCTTGCGGCCCAACTTGTTCTTTGACCTGTTGAAGGACGACATGAGAGCATCGAGCACACCGCCTCCCGCGGAGAGGTGCGGACTAGCCTTCAGGCTTCGCCTCTTCTGCAGCGCCGACATGCTCAAACCTGTGCGTGCGTGCGACACGTATTGATTTCCTCAGCTACCAGATTCACAGCCCACGTGATCAAGGGGGATGCATAAGTACCGGTATTGGTGTGAGAAAGGCGACCAAGGCCGGGCTTGGCGTTCTCGGCGGCGGCGTCGGTCTTGCGTAGGGCGATCTCCCTACTCCCAACCAACGTGGACTCTGTGGCACAACTTGAGTGAGTTGAAAGAAGGGAAAGAAGGGAAGCAGAGCGAGGACTTATGGCTGTCAAGGCCGTACCAGTGGCAGCACGATATAAGGTAGGTATGGGCGAACGTGGTATGGACGGCCGACCTTCTGCTCGACGTGCCGCCTCCGGCGACGGCGACGGCGAAGCTCCAGTGCCTCTCGGTTGAGCTGGTGGCTTCTCATCTGTAGCGCTTGTCGGTACAGGCTGCGTCGATGGGATGTCCGCAGACGGGGCACTGGGCGCGGCCTGAGGTGCAGTAGGCGACGTGGCAACAGCGGCAGTGGCGGTGGTGTAGGCGAACATGGCCGGAGTGAGGTGGCTCGCACTGAGCATCTCCTTGACCAACTGACAACGGTGTTTCTTACGCAGCGCTGCGATTCGTTCAAGGCTCAGGGCTCCTCCCTCTTCCAATTCTCGCATCGCCTGCACGCAGCGACAACAGGTAAGAATGACGGTGAAAGGCCAAGTGCAAGGAGTCACGAAGGAAAGTTCGCACGTGAATGAGGTCAGTGCATTGGATATGGGCGGCCAGGGAGATGGGGTTAGCGTCGGCGTTGGCAGTTATCTCCTTCTCCTTGATTTTGAGGATAGCGAGACCCGTTTTGAAGAGCATCCCGCTTCCCGGTCCCTCGAATAGCAGCAGGTTGATCATCCATAGGAGCGACTGCGCACATGTGCATAAGACCAGCGTGGGTCCTCATCAGTATGAAGCTAGAGAAGAAAAAGGCAGGAGACGAGAGATACCTCAAAGGGAAGGAAACCGACGAAGAGGGCCATGAACCAAGCGGAAGAGGACAGAACGAGTGGAGTCTCCCTCTCCTGCATCTCGGCGTATAGTGTTGGCAGGCACTCCTTTGCCAACTCATCGAACACTGCTCGATTGCATCATACGCACGATCAGAAAGGGGACGCACGAAGGCACGCATGTGCACAACGTTTCACGTACCACGCTGATCAACCACCAGACCGAAGAGTCCCGGCGTGTAGTACTCAGGAACAAGCACTTCGCAGATGTAGGCCAAAACCCAAAAGGCTTCTTCCTCGGACATAAAGCAAAGCAGCACTGACGATATCAAGTTCTGTGTTGCAAGTACAGGGAAGGCGTCAGCTTTAGACTAATAGGAGTGTACACACGCCAGAAGTCGTACCATGCCCTGGGTGTAACCGATATGTGGGTTGCGCCACGAGTAGGCAGTGAGGAGGCGCGTGAGCTTCGAGATTCCCTCCTCGCTCCTGTAGAAGCCGTGTTCCGGAAAGCTCCGTTTGACATCCTGCTCACAATAAGATAGCAATCAGGAGAGACTCGCGAAAGGCAGCCTGAGCAGCGGGCCTGAACGAACCAGCTTGATTTGGTAGATGTGTCGGCTGGTGTGAGCTTTGAACGTGGCAAGAATCTGGTGGTACTCGCCTCGCCCCAGTGCAAGCAGCATGCTCACTCCCGACAGTTCCTGCCAAAGCTCACCGATGAGGTGTTCAATGACGCCGCCGTTGGAGAGGAGCTGATGAAGCTGCTGTCTGTTCTGGAGCATGCCCTTGCCTCTCCCGTACTCCATGAAGTACTCATCCCACAGGACTTCTTGCTTTACCTGCATTGGTAATGTGCACATGTTAGGGCTCAACCCATAAGCAGACATAGATATGTCAAAAGTTACCTGTTCCACAAGGTAGTCGTCGCTAAAGTGTCGCGGGTTGCCGTACAGTTGTACGTCGACGCCTGGATACATTTTCCTGGGCCTGAGTGGCGTTGTTAGGCATAGCGCGCCAGTACCATAGTGGTATTCGTTGGAGCGAGTGGGCAACGTACGTGCGTCGAATCGCGTTGGGGTCGCCCGGGGCAGGAGGCACGGCATTGCGTGCAACCACAATGCGTTTGCTCATCGTCCGATACACGTTCTTGGCCCGCTTTGGAGCTGACTGTGCGTCGGTACTATGGATGTCGAACACCACCTGCAAAAGAAATGACCACAAAGTTGAGTGTTCGGTCACGATACAGCGGATGAAGCCTGCGGTGATTGTACTTTGTTGGTGCCCACAAGCAACACCAAATAGGTGCGCTTCTCCTTCTCCTTGTCGAGCTCCGGTGCTGGGGTGTTCACCTATTCATCGGAAATGTAAGCATGAGGGGACCAAAAACGAGGAAGAGAGCGCATACAAAGGAAAAGAGCCCTCTCTTGCGCGGTGGCGAAAGGCTGCGCTTAACCGCGGCCGATTCCTTCTTGTCAACCAGCGCCTTACTCTGTTCGCCCTTGAGCTTGCACACATCCACATCTCCGAGAAACAAGGAGAACTGATGGCGGCACACGTTTGTTTTAAACAAACGCCAAGGATCCCATTGAAGATGCATGCTGGGTGACAAGGTGGATACGCACGACGAGGTTTTGCTGATCGTATTCGCTGTGGAAGCACACAAAGTGTTCGGTGATATACAGTTTGCCCGCGTGACGCTCAGGCTTATTGCGCATCCACATTACTGAACAGTCGAACTCTGCACCCGCAAATAGAGTGTGAAAATTAGATGCTCGCTTGCGCCAGCGTTATGGAGGGTGCTACCATCAACCGGGCTCTCATTGCGTGGCAGACGGAAGAGGCTACGAAACTGCTTGAGCTGTCGCTTTTCGAGAATCGCAGAGTGGCTGAGTGGCGTTGGGAAGGCCAGCACGTCGGTGCTCATTGGTCGTAGGTAGCACCTCGACCCCGTGTATCGATCGGCCTCGGGCAGCTCTGCTTCGAACTTGCGGAGCATTTCGGCCTTCTGTTCGCGTCGTTCCTGCCGTCGTTCTTCTTGGCTCTTTTTCTTATCATCGTCGTCATCATCACCATCACTCTTGAATCGCTTGGAGTCGCGCGAAGGCTTCTTCGCGTGGTGTCGTCTCTTCTTGCTTCTAGTGCGTCGTCTGCGCGGGTGACGTTCGCCTGTAGGCAAATCGCTGTCCGATTCCGAAGAGGGAGAGGAAGTGTCGATCTTATCGCTCACTGAATCACTCTCATCGTCCTGCAACGCTGCGATTAACTAGTTGCACTTTGAATACTGGCAGAGTTTGAAGGGCGCACGTACATCGAGCTCGGCTTCAGCATACCACTGCCGTATGTCGTCATCGCACACAAAGGCAGGGAAGAACGTGGGTTCGTCCGCTGCGGCAACAATGTGCATGATGATGCGGTTGAGCGTGACCTCCCACAGCTCCTCTAGCACCGTGCAGAGTTCGTCGGCCTTCATTCCCATAAAGTCGGTGAACACGAACTGTGCGGGAAGACGTAAAAGCAAGCAATGCGTTAGCGAGTGGTCACCGTTTGCATCATGTGTCATAGATGAGAAACTTACAGTGCCGTTGTCAGTGCAAAGTTCGATGGACTCATCCAGCGTAGCAGGTGGCGAGTTGACCGCCGGAGAGGCGTGTCGGGTGATAGAGAGAATCTCGTGCACGGGCAGTAACAGCTTGCACGATTCAGCCGAGAAGTAGAGCGTGTTTGCCGTGACCCACAGGATGCCAGCCCGCTTCACATCGCGCGCTAGTGCACACGAATCGTCTGCAGTACGATCTTGGTGAGTCAAAGGAGCATGCATGGTAATAACTTGAAAGTTTACGTACAGGCGACGAGGGCCTGCTTCTCCTTGTCCCAAGGCCCTTCTAGGGCGGTGACCACTTCCTTGAACTGTCGCTTGAGCCGCCGCAGCTCGTTGGACGCTGTGCGTTCTTTGGGCTCCTTCTGCGTGCGACCGCGAACCTCCTTCTTGGTCTTGGTCGACACGACCTGCTCGGACGAGTACAGGAGCGACGTAACCGGAGATGGATCGGTCAACGACTGTGTCAACTGCATGTCCTCCTCCGTTGCCATGCCTTGTGTTCACAACCACCACAGTCAGGTCAGCAAACCGCACGTCCATACGGTCGTGCTGCGTTGATACGGCCAGCCAGGCATACCACCGCAGCGTACCTGTGATCTTTTGAACAATGAACTGATAGACCTCATTCTCTTCGTCAGCGTTCCCGGTCGTGAAGTCGAACTGCTCGAGTGCCGGCACCAGCACCGTCTGCACTCGAGCACACAACCATCACAACGCAGAGGCGATGAGCTATTAGGTGGGAACAGGAAGTGCACGAGAGGAGGAAAGGTTGGACCAACCTGAAGCCAGCTCCAGTGCTCGCGGATGCGGTGCTCTTTGTCGGCACGGGCGACCACGACGAGGCACTTTGTGGTCTCCTCTTTTGCTGGCTTGGTGGGCAAGACGGTCGAGCGCCGAGGGCTGATCCACCCGCTCAGCGACGCCGTGAGCGAGTGACTCGAAGGCTGGAGGTGCTGCGACGTGCCCGAGGTCAGGGGGTCGCTTGAGGAAGCAGGCACAGCCCGTGCCTTGATGGCGTTGGGGAAGAGATCGACTTTGAGGATGATTCGGTAGGGCTTCGACTGCATCTCCTGCACCGCGCAGTCCACTCCCGGAGGTGCGGTAGTAGCGCTGCCGGCAGAGGACTCCTGCTGGTGTGGCCCATCGGCGTCTGATCGCTCCGCTCTGAAATTGCTGAAATGATCAAAGATGGAGCGATTATCTGCGGGTGCTGCCGGCGTGGAGGCGAAGAGGAACGCCTTTCTCTTGGATGGTGCCGCGCTGCCCGAAGAGGAGGAGGAAGAAGCGGAGCGTAAGTCATCCGAACCGCCTCCGTGCTGCTTGGCCTGCGCATTTTCCTTGGCCTGCTGGCGCTGGGTGAGGAAGGGCAGAAATGTCTGCATGACAAAAAAGTCATTCTGCTCGAGAGTGCTCCATAGCCGTGGATCCTCCTTACACGGCCGTGCCGTCGGCTCCACCCACATTCGCGCCCAAGGGTACTGTAATTGGGGGGGG
>CDFA01025113.1:0-25072 GCA_000826305.1 Acanthamoeba healyi | reverse complement strand
TTAAAGGCCACTCGCAGGGAATTCTGACGGCGCTGGTGTTCGCTGCCTCCAAGACCGAGGAGGAGCTGATAGAGCACATCATCAGCTCGGTGCAGTACCTGTTCTGGATCGGTGTCCGCCTGCAGCAGGCCGTCACCTTCCCCTCGTTCATCGAGGCTCAGCGCACGGACATCCTGAAGGAGTCCAAGAAGATTCACGGTTCGCGCAACCCCACGCCCATGATGGTCGTGATCCATCTGGCGCCCCAGGTCGTGCAGAAGTACGTCGACATCATCAACAAGAAGCTCAGCGACGAGCCCAACAGGCAGCTCGAGATCGCCTTGCAGGTGCGCACCTCGCCTGTGATCTCACCGCACCGCACTGCAGAACTGAACTAAACTTTTGTGTGGTGGCGTTGGATCGATGCAGAACGGTCCGCGCGCAGTGGTGGTCGTGGGCCATCCCGAGTCCCTCCACACGCTCTCCGTGCTGCTGAACGAGAAGGAGACCAGGAAGGAGGACAACGTGGACCAGTCCCGCGTTCCGCACTCCAAGCGCAAGAAGGAGTTCCGTCTCGTCTACCTGCCCGTCTCGGTGCCCTTCCACTCGCAGCTCCTCAAGGGCGCCGTGCAGCGGGTCAAGGACGACGTCAAGCGGCTCCGCGAGAAGGGCGGCCGTCTCTGGTCGCTAAAGGGCAAGGACCTGGCCATTCCCATCTATTCGACGCTCGACGGCAGCGACCTCCGCACCGGCGCCAACGAGCTCGTGGACACGTTGATCGATCTGCAGTGCACGGAGCACGTCAACTGGCTCCGGGCCACGGAGAAGATCTCCCGCAGGCGCGCGGGCATCACACACGTGATCGACTTTGGCCCGGGCAAGATGTCCGGCGCCGTGTCGTTCACCTCCAAGAACCTCGAGGGCTCCGGCGTCCAGTTCGTGATGGCCGGCGCCTTCCAGCCGTTCGAGGAGGACCTCGTGGTTGCCGACAAGTCGGTGCTCTTTGACTCGCGCACCGAGGCGATCCCGTTTGCGCTCGACTGGGAGACCGAGTTCGGTCCCTCGCTGGTCCAGCGCAAGGCCGATGGCAAGCTGCTCGTCGACACCAAGTACACGCGCGTCATGGGCAAGCCACCGATCATGGTGGCCGGCATGACGCCCACCACGGCCAGTCATCAGGTGCGTAGACCGCTGCCCTCTATGTAGCCGCTGCTGTTGCGCTGATGCACACCCAGCTGGCACTGACACTTACGCTTTGGCATTCATCAACCAGA
Organism: Acanthamoeba healyi; assembly: GCA_000826305.1. NCBI lineage: Eukaryota > Discosea > Longamoebia > Acanthamoebidae > Acanthamoeba > Acanthamoeba healyi. Next base: position 23,819 of record CDFA01025113.1, on the reverse strand, counting down.
TCGTGGCGGCCACCTTGAACGCCGGCTATCACGGCGAACTTGCCGGTGGCGGTCTGCCTACGGAAGAGATCGTCCGCCAGCGTATCGACCAGCTCGTGGAGAGCATGGATGCGGGCCACGGGATCACCCTCAACCTGCTCTACCTTAACCCCCGCCTGTGGAACCTGCAGTTCCCGCTGCTCATCAAGCTCCGGAAGCAGGGCTATCCCATCGGTACACACACACGCACGCGTGAAGCATTGTTGTGATGCAGCACGCGCACGCACATCATCCGGGACTGACGCGTGATGCTTGCACTCGGGGTGGTGCAGAGGGAGTGTGCGTTGCGGCAGGCGTGCCCTCGCTCGAGAAATCGGCAGAGATCATCGAATCCATGCACAGGGCCGACATCAAGCACCTCGCGTTCAAGCCCGGGTCCATGGCGGCCATCAGGCTCGTGTGCCAGATCGCCGCGGCGCATCCCGACACCAACATCCTCCTGCAGTGGACCGGCGGCCGAGCTGGCGGACACCACTCGTTCGAGGACTTCCACGAGCCCATCCTCCAGACCTACCCGCTCATCCGCAGCCAAAAGAACATCGTGCTCATCGGCGGAAGCGGCTTTGGCGACGCCGAACACTCGTGGCCCTATCTCAACGGATCGTGGTCGGTTAAGTTCGGCTACCAGCCCATGCCCTACGACGCCATCCTCATCGCCAGCCGCGTGATGGTGGCGAAGGAGGCCAACACGTCGCTCGAGGCCAAGCAGCTGCTCGTCAACACGCCCGGCATCGAGAACGAGGAGGAGTGGGAGAACTCGTACCACACCTCGGCCGGCGGCATCGTCACCGTCAAGTCGGAGCTGGGCGAGCCCATCCACAAGGTCCTGACCAGAGGTCTGGAGGTGTGGAAGGATTTCGACGATCAGTTCTTCCAGCTGCCCAAGGAGAAGATGCTGCAGAAGATCATCGAGAAGAAGCAGTACATCATCAACCGCCTCAACGCCGACTTCCAGAAGGTCTACTTTGGCAAGGCGCTGGTGCGTGTGGCAGGAATCGAGCTGCTGCTGCTTCTGCTTGCGCGTGACCACTGTACGCTCCGATCTTAACCAACAGTGGTGCACATCACACACAGAGCGGCAAGGTGGTCGATCTCGCGGAGATGACCTACTATGAAGTGGCGCACCGGATGGTGTCGCTCATGTACATCCAGCCCCGGGAACAGGGCAAGGAGGGTCGCTGGATCGACAAGGGCTTCTTCGACCGCGTGCTCGACTTCTCGCGGCACACCGAGGAGCGCTTCATCAAGCCCACCGAGCACGGCACCAAGACCAAGTACGTCAGCGTCCTGCCTCCGACGTCGCTCCTCAAGCAGCAGCCGTTCGAGTGGGTCGATCGGGTGTTCAAGACCGCCTATCCCGACGCCGCCGTCCAGCTGCTGTCGACCGAGGACGTCGACTACTTCATTCACCTGTGCAAGCGGCGCATGGGCAAGCCGGTCAACTTCGTGCCCGTGATCGACGACCAGCTCCAGTTCTGGTTCAAGAAGGACTCGCTGTGGCAGTCAGAGGACCTCGACGCCGTGCAGGACCGCGACGTGGGCCGAGTCGTGATTCTGCAGGGCCCGATGGCCGTCCGCTTCTGCACCAAGGTCAACGAGCCCGTGGCCGACATTCTCAACGGCATCCACGACGGCTGGATCGACCTCCTCAAGGCGACCAAGCCCTACGCCCAAGAGTCTCGCCCGATTCCCAAGATCGAATACCTGTCTGCGCCCGTACCCGCCCCAGTACTGAACGCCTTCGCCGACGTTGAGCGCAGTGTGAGCGTCAAGGTCGAGCTCGTGGCGGAGAACGGCGGGGCTGATGGCAAGGGCAAGGAAGCCGCCGGCGCCGCCGCAACCACCAGCACCGTCGTTAACATTCAGCTGCCGAGCGAGAAGAGCCTCCTCCCCGATCCCTCCGTCTGGTATGAGTGGCTGTCCGCCGGCAAGAACTCTTGGTGGCGAGCTCTGCTCACCTCACCTCACATCGTCCAAGGTAAGATCGTCGTGCGCACATAGCAGCACAATGCACGGCACGACCTAACGCGCAACACACACACGTGCAGGGAAGAAATACGCGAGCAACCCGTTCTTGCGTCTGCTCGAACCTGCGGTGGGCCAGCGCTATCAGGTGCGCTCGCAGTCCAAGCAGTGGCACGAAGACGTGATCGAGGTCTCGCTCTTCGACAACGGCTTGGCCGGCCAGGTCGGCAACGGCGGCTCGACAGCCCTGGTGGCTGCGCCCCTCAAGCACAAGCCCGTCCTCCGCATCAAGCGGGCCGATGACCAGCGTGGCTTCTCGGTCACGATCTACCACCCGATTCCCGTCTCTTCGTCGCCCACGTCCTCACTGCGTTGGGAGATGATTCCCCTGACGCTCCACTACCGGTACGTGGTGTCCCCTCCAATCAACCAACCGACCGAGGACTCCCCCGCAGTCATCATGACAGTTCTCACTCCTTCTTGCTTGTATGGATTCAGATACCACGCAAACCGAGCGTCGTCGCCCATCTCCCAGGTCATGGAGGGATTCAACAACGCCGTCAAGGAGTTCTACGGCAAGTTGTGGTTCTCCAACGCCGACCAAGGTACTTGTGCGCACGCACACGTCCCAAACAGCCTTTCAATGTGAGCTCATTGTAGTACTTTTATATTTGCACAGTGGCAAAGGAGATTGCTGCCAAGGAGCCGCTGAGCGCAACGTTCACCAACGCGTTCGAGATCAAGAAACAGGCGATCGAGTTCTTCAGCGCCGCCATCGGTCGCACGCTGGCCAACGATGGCAAGCTCCTCCAGGCGCCTACCGACTTCGCGATCGTTGCGGCCTGGGAGTCCCTCATCAAGTCGCTCTTCCTCAAGGCACGTTGTCATTGACCTTGCTCCTCCACCTCCCCCTCTGCATGTACGTGTTGATGATCGATCTCAATGTTAGTTACTTACCCGGCAACATGTTGTGATGACACAGGAAATCGACGGCAACTTGCTGCACCTCGTGCACCTGAACAACGGATTCAGGAAGCTCACGGACCTGGGCTCGACTCAGACCTTCACCGAGGGTGACTCGGTGGTCACGAGCATGGAGATCACCAAGATGCGCAAGACCGTCTCGGGCCTTCAGATCGGCGTTGTCGGCCAGCTCAAGAAGCAGCAGCAGCCCGAGAGCGCCGGGGCCGCGCTCATCGAAGTCCGCAGCGAGTTCCTCTTCCGTGGCAGCGAGCTCCAGAGCCTCGACGCCAAGAAGCCTGCGCTCGCTTCGGCCGATGATGAAGAGGTCACGTTCGAGAAGACCAAGGACGCCTACACGCTGGTCATCAAGTCCAAGGAGGAGCTTTCGATCCTCCAGTCCAAGGGCTGGATCCAATGGCGCTCGGAGACGGACAAGAACAACCTGCAATTGGGCGAGCGGCTCGTCTTCAAGTTCACGTCGCTGGAGATCGAGCGTAGGCCCGCGTCTACGCCGACCAAGGCCGCGGACCCGCTCGACGTCGACGAGGATGACAGCAAACTGAAAACCGACGCTAGGCAGCACGTCAAGGTCGACGGCGTGGTCTACAAGCTGAGCGGTCCCTCGTCCTTCGTGCCCACGCTGGCGTCGATTGAGCGCGGCGACGAGCTGGAGCGGGAGATGATGACCATCGTGGCCACCATCGCTTACGAGAAGGCCGACGTCAAGGCCAACGTGCCCCGTGCCTTTGTCCAGCGCATTGGCAAGCCGCTCGAGCACGCCGTGTTCTTTGACAATGGCGGCTACCAGCTGCTCAACGTGTCCGATCGCATCCCAGTGCCGCCCGAGAGCGTCACCTACGCGCTGGCGTCAGGCGATCTCAACCCGATCCACACCAACAAGTACTTCTCCATCTTCGCCGAGCTGCCGCACGACACCATCACCCACGGCATGTGGACGTCTGCCAACGCGCGCCGCGTGATCGAGTCGTTCGTGGCCAAGAACAAGCCCGAGCGCGTCGTCGACTTCCACACCGAGTTCGTCGGAATGGTCAAGCCACGCGACCAGCTCCTCACCTCCGTGCGCCACATCGGCATGAAGAACGGAAGGTACGCACACCGGACCTAAACCTATCGCGCATTCTCGTTGCAGGAGCAGATCACTGACGCGCGGGTATGCATGTGTCCGAACACAGGATGCTCGTGGAGATCGAGACCAACACGGAACGGGGCGAGCTTGTGCTCAAGGGCACGGCTGACGTGAAGGGCCCCAAGACGTGCTACGTCTTCACGGGCCAGGGCAGCGTGTCGGTAGGCATGGGCCTCGACCTCTACGCCTCCTCGCCCATCGCCAAGCAGATCTGGGATGCCGCCGTACGTCCTCCTTCGCTCTCTCTTTAGTTTAGTTCGCCTTTGAGCGCACGAGTGGACTCAACTCGATCTCCCCGATCACTGCGCGATGCATGCACCACCACAGGACAAGTACTTCCAGGAGGAGTACGGCTTCTCCATCCTGCAGCTGGTCAAGGAGAACCCCAAGGAGATCACCATCTTCTTTGGCGGCAGCCGCGGGCGAAGGATCAAGAAGAACTACCAGAAGCTCACCTGCCAGGTCCAGGAGGAGTTCGAGGAGCCGGTCCCCACCGTCGCAGGAGCCAAGGAGGGCGAAGCTGCGTCGTCCACTCCCAAGACGCAGAGAGTCACTCGCACCCGCGAGAAGCCTCTCTTCAGCGACATCACAGACACCTCGTCGTCACACACATTCAAGGTTCGTGAACAGCCCACTGTCGTTGCGAGCGTTGCTGCCTCCTCACGCATTGCGTTGTGTGTTTGTGCGCAGCATCCCGAGGGCCTGCTCTTTGCGACGCAGTTCTCGCAGCCGGCGCTCGTGTTGGTCGAGCTGGCGGCGTTCGAAGACATGCGCGAGCGGGGCCTCATCCCCTCGGACGACTGCATATTCGCGGGCCACTCGCTCGGCGAGTACGCGGCGTTGGCCTCGGTGGCCAAGGTGCTCACCATCGAGAGCTTGGTCGACATCGTCTTCCTGCGCGGCATGACCATGCAGAACTCAGTTATCCGCGACAAGGACGGCCACTCACAGGTATCTTAACGCACACGCACATCACAACCGTGCCTGTTCTGATGCGCTAACACCCGCCTCTCCTGCGTTGCGCTCGGCTCTCAGTACTCGATGGTGGCGGTTAACCCGCAGCGCGTCCACCCGTACTTCTTCCGCGACGCTCACCTGGATCAGATCATCTCGATCATCTGCCAGAAGAACGACCAGCTGTTGCAGGTGGTCAACTACAACGTCGAGCACTACCAGTACGTCGTTGCCGGCGAGAACGGCAACCTCAACATCCTGGGCATGGTGATCGACGAGATCCATCAGATGCTCAAGAAGCACGGCAAGGAGGCCAAGATCGACCGCGCCTCGGTCGAACAGCTGGTCGAGGCGGCCATGAAGGAGACCGAGGAGAATGTGCGCGATCCGCTCACGCGTCGCATCGTGCTCAAGCGCGGCGTGGCCACCATCCCGCTGCCGGGCATCGACGTGCCGTTCCACTCCAGGTTCCTCAAGGACGGCGTGCCGGCGTTCCGACAGATCCTCCTGCAGCGCATGACCTCGCAGCAGCTCAACCCGAGCATCCTTGTCGGTCGCTACATTCCCAACGTGACCGCGGTGCCGTTCTCGCTCGACAGGGCCTACGTGCAGGTTCTCTGCGACGAGACCCAATCGCCCGTGCTGGAGGAGGTGCTGAACAAGTTCGACGACTACCGACGCACGCCCCAGCAGCTGGCGTTCAACATCCTCGTCGAGCTTCTGGCGTACCAGTTCGCCTCTCCCGTGCGCTGGATCGAGACCCAGAAGGTCATCTTCGCCCAGTTTGGCGTCGAGCGGCTGATCGAGGTGGGCCCCGCGCCCACGCTCTCCCAGATGGCCAAGACCACGCTGGCGCTCGGCAACTACTCGCCGCTGATCAAGCACGAGAACCTGTGGTACAACCGCGATCGCGACGTCATCTACTACAATCGCGAGGACCCGCCAGCGGACGCTGCGGCCATTGTGACGCCGCCGCCGGTCGAGTCCGTCGCGCCGTCCGCTCCCAAGAGCGGCGTGGCGCCGCCGCCAGCCACCACGCCCACGCCTATCACCGCACCCACGCCTACGCCGTCGCTCCCCACGCCGCCAGCATCGTCGGCACCCGTCGTTGACGAGAAGCCTACTGCGCTCGAGTCGCTGCTCACCCTGCTGTCGATCAAGCTGCAGAAGGACGTCGACACCATCCCGGCCACCGCGTCGGTCAAGTCGCTCACCGGCGGCAAGTCGGCGCTGCAAAACGAGATCATCGGCGACGTGCAGAAGGAGTTCGAGAAGGAGCCCGAGGGCGCCGCTGAGATGGAGGTGTCCACGCTCGCTTCCAAGCTGGCGGATGGCCCCGACGGCAAGCACAAGCTGGGCTCGTTCCTCAACGGCCAGATCTCCAAGCTCATCAGCGGCAAGATGCCCGGCGGCTTCCCGCTGTCCTCGCTCAAGGGCTACCTCGCGGGCCGGTACGCCCTGGGCGAGGGACGCATCGAGGGCGTCCTTCTACGGGGTCTCGCCGGCGAGCCCAAGGCGCGTCTGGGCACCGAAGACGAGGCCAAAAAGTGGCTCGACGGTGTCGTGGCCGACTACGCGCGCGCCAAGGGCGTCGCCCTGTTTGATTCGGCTGGCAGCGCGGGCAGTGATGGCGCCGGCGCCGGTACGCGCGTGATCGATTCTGCATTGCTCGACAAGCTCGAGGAGCGCGGCAAGGCCATGGTGCGCGATCAGATGAAGGCGTTCTACAAGTACCTGAGCGAGAATCCGCTGGACAAGGAAACCAAGGTCAAGCTCTTTGAGCAGCTCCTCAAGGAAAAGGCCGAGGAGCTCAGCCTATGGTACGGGCCCCATCCTAACTGACTTCTTGTCATCTGTGTGCGTGCCACTCACGTTGGTGGCCGATTGGGAACAGGATCAACGAGCACGGCACCGAATACGGCAACGGCATCAAGCCCATCTTTGACGCCAAGAAGGAGCGTCGCTACGACTCAGCGTGGAACTGGACCCGCCAGGACTGCCTCGTCCTCTACTACGACTACGCCTGCGGCAGAACGAGGTAATGCACTTCGCAGCCGGACCGGCTGTGCTGCAGGTTGGGGGGATCTATACTCAACGCTTGGTCATGTGCGTTGTGCGCGTACGCGTGAATTGCAGGCGCTGGAACAACGACATCAGGGAGAGGCTCTACAGGATCAAGAACAGAGCGACATCCAACGCCTTTGACATGACCGTGTGGGCCAAGACCAAGGCCGTCAACGATGGCCACCCGGAGATCGTCAGCTTCATCAACATCCTGGGCGAAATCCTGCAGCGCGAAATGGACAACTATCCGCTGTACCGCGAGGTATGCACACACGCACGCAATGACACTGCAGCGGCGTGTGCGCGTTTGTGATCAGTGTGCGCGTAACTAATCTTATCCGGCCGTCGGTGTGGCAGCTCTCGATTCCGATGGCGCCCAAGCTCGAGGTGGACTGCAAGGGCTTCATCCAGTACAAGGAGGTGCCCCGCCCGTCTGTCAAGGACATGACCGACTACGTGTCCGAGATGGAGAAGGGCGACCAAAGAACGTCGACGGCGCAAAGCGTCCAGACTGGTGCGAGCGACGATCAGATGACGCTGCTTCTGCAGCAGCTGCGCGCTCAAAAGGTCGATCCGGCCATTCTCGCCTCCATGGAGAAGGTCATCGAGGAGAACAGCATCAAGAAGAAGCAGGAGGAAGAGGAGCGCCTTCAGAAGACCATCCAGCCGTACATCTTCCTGCGAGGTCGTGCCGATGCGGACCCATCGCACCGCACCTACGAGCCCAAGTCGACGCAGAAGTACATGGCCGTGCTGCGGGAGATGGCCTCCAAGGGCGTGACCTTCCACGACAAGACGATCCTCATCACCGGCTGCGGTCGCGACTCGATCGGGCTGGAGATCGTCAAGGCCATGCTCCGCGGCGGTGCCAAGATCTACGCCACCACGTCCCGCTTCTCGTCATCGGGCAGCTCGTTCTACCATCAGCTGTTTGATCAGCACGGCACCAAGACCTCGCAGCTCGTCATCCTGCCCTTCAACCAGGTACACAAGTCGTCCCCTCTGACGCCGCTCAGCCTTTGTCAGTCGCTGGTCAAGTCACACATGCTGACGTGTCGGTGGTGCTGTTTTGCAGTCGTCGCAGCAAGACGTGCAGGCGCTCGTGGACTACGTGTACGACAAGGAGGGCGCCGACATCGACTACATCATCCCCTTCGCTGCTATCCCCGAAGGAGGACGTGTACGCATTCACCACTCCCAAGATCACGTGCGTGCCGTCGTTCGAGCTCACTGACATGCGGTACAACAGGACATCGGCGCAATCGATGGCAAGTCGGAGCTGGCGCACCGATTGATGCTGACCAACACGATCCGCCTGATCGGCGCAGTGAAGAACAAGAAGGAGTCGCGCCATATCGTCACTCGACCTGCCCACGTTCTCCTGCCGCTGTCGCCTAACCACGGAGTGTTCGGGTTCGACGGTCTCTACGCCGAGAGCAAGCTCGGACTCGAGGCGCTCCTCAACAAGTGGAAGTCCGAGGGCTGGTCCAACTACCTGTCGCTGGCCGGCGCCGTGATCGGATGGACCCGTGGCACGGGCCTGATGAAGGGCAACAACCTGTTGGCCGTCGGCATCGAGCAGCTGGGCGTCCGTACCTTCACCACGCAGGAGATCTGCTTCAACTGCGTCGGATTGCTTCACCCCAAGTACGCTTGCTTGGCCTTAACGCTCTCAAACGTGCACACGTCCTGACTATGTGGTACACTCTTGCGCGCACAGGATGGTGGCCGAGGCGCAGAAGGAGCCCATTCTGGCGGACCTGAGCGGCGGTCTTCTTAAGATCAAGGATCTCGACGCAGTGCTCAACAACCTCCGTGCTTCTATGAACGAGGAGGCGTCTGTGCGCAAGGCCGTCTACGCCGACGCCCAGAAGGACAAGGAGCTGGAGAACCACACCGTAGCTGCGGTGTCAGCTGCGGCTGCGACTCACTCGCTCCGCCCGAGAGCCAACATCAACGTGCAATTCCCGTCGCTGCCTACCAAGGAGCGTCTCGAACAGCTCAAGCACATCAAGGGCATGGTCGACATGGAGCGTGTCGTGGTCGTCACCGGCTTTGGCGAGGTGGGTCCCTATGGCTCGGCCAGGACCAGGTGGGAGATGGAAGCCTACGGCGAGTTCTCCATGGAGGGCTGCATCGAGCTCGCCTGGATGATGGGGCTCATCCGCTATCACAACGACGACAGCCGCAGCGGATGGGTCGACGCCAAGACCGGCGAGGCAATCAAGGACGACGAGATCAAGGCTCGCTATGAGAAGATCATCCTCGACAACACCGTACGACGCTCCCCGCACACTCAACGCACGCGAAAGCAAAGCACTAACACACACACACACACACACACACACACACAGGGAATCCGTATCATCGAGCCGTCGCTGTTTGGCGGTTACGAGCCGAGCAAGAAGATGTTCCTGCATCAGGTCGCCATCAACGAAGACATGGGCCCGCTCGAGGTCTCGTCCGAAGCCGAGGCCCAGGCCTTCAAGCGACAGCACGGCGAGTCCGTCGAGATCATCGAGAAGGACGGCGTCTTCTCCGTGCTGATCAAGCGCGGCGGAGTGCTCTACATTCCCAAGGCGCTCAAGTTCGATCGCTTCGTGGCCGGCCAGATCCCGACGTCGTGGGATCCCACGATCTTCGGCCTGCCCGAGGACATTGTCAAGCAGGTCGACCCTGTGACCCTCTATACACTCGTCTCCACGGCCGAGGCCCTCGTCTCCGCCGGTGTCACCGACCCCTACGAGTTCTACGAAGTACGCGCAGCTTCCCTCACAACACGCTCACTGAGTGAGTACTGACGGCTTTGCCTGCGTGCGCGAACAGTATGTGCACGTATCTCAGGTCGGCAACACGATCGGTGGAGGCTTTGGTGGCATGAAGAGCGTGCGGGCCATGCACAGGGCGGTCCTCCTCGAGGAACCCGTGCTGGGCGATGCGCTCCAGGAGCAGTTCATCAACACCGTCGCAGCCTACGTCAACATGCTGTTGCTGTCCTCCAGGTTCGATACCCAATCCAGCGTGGCGTTGTTGCACGCGCGGTGAATGCACAGCTCGTACTAATCACACACACACTCACGTCTCACAACAGCGGTCCCATCAAGACGCCGGTGGGCGCATGCGCTACGGCCGTGGGCTCGATCGAGATCGGCGTGGAGACCATCCAGAGCGGCAAGGCCCGCATCGTGGTGGTCGGCGGCTACGACGACTTCAGCGAGGAGGGCTCCTACGGATTCGCATCGATGAAGGCCACCTCCAACTCCGAGGCCGAGATGGAGGCCGGTCGTCCGCCCGCCGAGATGTCCCGCCCGGCCACGTCCACACGCAGCGGATTCATGGAGTCCCAAGGCGCCGGCGTCCAGATCCTCATGGCGGCCGACCTCGCAATCAAGATGGGCGTGCCCATCTACGGCATCGTGAGCCATGTGGCCACGGCCACGGACAAGAACGGCAGGAGCGTCCCGGCACCGGGCAAGGGTCTGCTCGTCACCGCGCGACAGCAGAATGCGCTGATCGCATCGCCCATCCTCGACGTCGAGTACCGCCGTAAGCACCTCCAGGCTGAGCTCGCCGGCATCGACCAGTGGTACAACTCGGAGAAGGAGTTCCTCGAGACGTGGATGGAGGATCAGGTCGCGCGTGGCGGACTCACCGAGGAGCAGGAGAAGACCATGGTGCTCGAGCAGCGTGAGTCGCTCGAGCTCAAGTTCAAGCACAAGAGGGCGATGGCCCTGGCCGTGTGGGGAAACGAGTTCTACCGCAACGATCCCTACATCTCGCCGCTGACCGGCGGTCTGGCCGTGTGGGGCCTGAACATCGACGACGTCGAGGTGGCCTCGTTCCACGGCACCGGCACGGCCGCCAACGACATCAACGAGTCGCAGCTGCTGCAGAAGCAGCTCGAGCACCTCGGCCGCACCACGGGCAACTGCATTCTCAGCATCTTCCAGAAGTACCTCACCGGCCACCCCAAGGGCGCGGCGGCGGCGTGGATGCTCAACGGCCTGCTGCAGTCGATGATGACCGGCATCGTGCCGGGCAACCGCAACGCCGACAACATCGACAAGGAGCTGGAGGCGTGCGATCACATCGTGTTCCTCAACCGGTCGCTCCACACCTACGGATTCAAGGCCGGGCTCCTCAAGAGCTTCGGCTTCGGCCAGGTGGGCGGTGAGATCCTCGTGATCCACCCCGACTACGTCCTCGCGCAGCTCTCCCCCGACGAGCTCGACGCCTACACCCAGCGCCGGCAGAAGCGCTACAACATGGCCTATCGCCACTGGCACGACTCGCTGACCCACCGCAAGTCGTTCGTCATGGTCAAGGACCACGCGCCCTACACCTACGGCGAGGAGCAGAAGGTGTATCTCAACCCCAAGGCCCGGGCGACGTTCGACGGCGTGTCGTGGTCCTTCCCGCAGACCGACCGCAGGAAGCTCTACGCCCAGAAGGCCGGCGGCAGCGGCGGCGGCGCGCCGTCGTCCCCCGGCTCGAATGGCAAGGGTCGCAGCGCCAACAGCACGACGCCGCGCGGCATCAAGTCGTCGGCACGCACCAACCTCGAGGTCACGCTGCGCGAGATGGGCGAGGGCCTGCGCGCGCCCAACGACCGCGGCATCGGCGTCGACACGCAGCTGATCTCAGAGATCGAGGTATCCATCTCCAACAGCACCAACTTCCTCAGCCGCAACTTCACGCCCGAGGAGGTCAACTACTGCCGCTCGACGGGCGATCCCGCCGCCAGCTTCGCAGGCCGCTGGGCAGCCAAGGAGGCCGTGGTCAAGGCCATCTCGTCGTGCGACGACAACGAGCGCTCGCGCGAGCTGTGGGAGGGCGGCGGCGCCGCGCTGCGCGACATCGAGATCCTGCGCGGGCCGTCGGGCGCGCCCAAGGTCGTGCTGCACGGCCATGCCAGTACCGTGGCCTCCGTGCTGGGCGTGAACTCCATCAAGGTCACCATCTCGCACTCGGGCGAGTACGCCATCGCCCAGGCTCTCGCGCAGTGACGACGCAACACTGTGACAACCATTTCTTCTTTAATTTCATAAACATTTCCCCATTTCCCCAATACTTTCATTTCTAAATTTTCTCTGATCGTTTCCTTGGCGATAATAGCGAACAAAATTGGCTGGTACCACACAGCCGCGAGTCAGCACTGCAACAGATCCCAAACAACACGCCACGAATATATTTGGCAACACGCACGTTGCAACAACATCGCCATTGCGGCGTTAACGCCGAGGAACATTAGCTCCCCTGTACGCTTAGTGGTGATCTCGTGTCTATCATCACATGTGCACCCTGTCTTGGGTCTTTGGTGCCACGACCACGGCCACAATGAGCATCACCTTGCACCTGATGTCGAGTCTTCCGGCCCTCAGAGTCATTCGACACTCCGACCTGCGCACACCACACACGCCGCACCTCAAGCCAACTGCCTCGCTCACGACATGGCCCAAGCTGGTTGTCGGCTCCGACCCTATGGTGGTCTCTCGCTGTGTGTTCTGCTACTGCTGCTGGTGGTATGCCTCCTCGCAGGCACCGCCCGCGTACGAGGCGTGCAGTTGATAGGCGCTGGAGCGCCGTCGGCCGTTGATGTCCTCGCCCTCTGGTCCAGCACCTATCGCTACACTCGCGACGATGTCAGGTGCGTGCGCGCACACCCCATTTTAGTTACACCCTAAACTCCTCCTCGCATCTCCCTAGCCTCGACTGCCACTAAGCCAACCTCTTCACATGGGCGGTGCTGCAGCCTGTCCTACCAGGTCATGACCAGCGACCCGGCTGTGGCCAAGTACACAAAGGGCCAAGCGGTGCGGAGCTATAAATCCACATTTGCGTGTGTGTGTGTTTAGTTCCTCGAGTTTGGTCTGCTGTGTTGTTGACGTGCGACATGCTGTCTCCAGGACTTTGTGGGGCTGGACTGCGGCATACCCAAGTACATACTCGACTTCTACCAGCTCTCCCAGTTCCCCCTGGTGGGACAGGCGTTGGTGATGGCCTACAACGTCCCCGGCCTCTCGACCATCGCGCGCAATCTCGTACGTTCCCCCGCTTGGCCCTTGGCCCTTGCCGCATCGCCAGCAACCGCGCGTCCTTGGCCCACATAAGCTGACCGTTCTCTGGCGCTCGGCCGACGCTTGCGTGCGCGCTCGCGTTGGGTACGACAGGTGGTGGACAGACCGACTCTCGCGCAGATCTGGACAGGCGACATCACGATGTGGAACGACACGCGCATCCAGGACCTCAACCAGGACATCGCTCACCTGCTCCCCGGGGAGCCCATCCACATAGGCTACAACGAGGGCAACACCGCCTCGCTGGCCGAGGTGGTGAAGAGCGCGCTCTCCAGCTTTAGCCCCGAATTCGAGGCCGCGCTGGCCCTGGCGAATCACACGTGGAGCCTGATGCCGCCTGCCCTCGACGGGCGAGCGAGCGAGGCGGGCTTCTACGACAGAGACAGGGTTCAGTTCCTTGCGGTGCGGCCCTGCGCTCCTGACTAGACTGACCATCGGGAAATGCACCGAACTAACTCTCCAGATACTCACGCACGCGTGCAGGACCGCAACTACAGTTTGACCTACATGAGTTTGTCTGCGGCGAACAGCGCCAACGTCAAGCACATGAACATGTACAACCGTGCCAATAAGCTCGTCGAGCCCTCCGCGACGTCGGTGCAGGCGGCCATGTCCACCTTCACGTCGCAGATCAGAAGCGGCGACTTCACGATCAACATCGTCGACGCCAACGGAACGAACTCKTGGCCGCTGGCSTACATGCTCTACGTGACGCTCTTGCGGGACACCTACAGCCARGAGTGCTCCAACGTTCAGGACCTGATTGAGTTTGTGGCCTGGATTCAGACGAACGACGCGTACSATTCCCCSSCTCAGCACCAGAGTCTGTATCACTCAGTGATTGACCGCGCGCTCACACGCACACTACGCACCACACATCACAGTGCCTCAGCGGTGGCGAACACGGTGAACTTCGTGCCGCTCGACGTTTCGCTGCGCAAAGGCGTGATCGACGCTCTGTCCATCATCAAGTGCCGCGGGCAGCCGGCCTTTTCCACAAACTACCTCGTCGGATCGGGCACCGGGCTCTCGCTGTTCACGGCGTGGAGCGTCGCGCGAGCGTCGTCCACCAGCAAGATGAAGTACTTCGCGTCGTCATCGGATGAAGCCAAGCGCCAGGTGACCAACTACGACCTGCACTACGGCGTCACAAGCAACGGTCTGTCCGCCGAATGGGCCGCACAGATGCCAGACGTCGAGCTCATGCCGGCGGCGGTCTACGCCTTGGTGCCTGGTACGTCCTTATCAGGCTCGCCGTGATGGTGCTGGGAATGCACATTCGTGTCGCTCACCAGAGACCATCACCAGCGTTCAATCTGCCCTCGTTGTCCGGCCAAGAGCTGGTGTTGAGCTTCGAGGTGATCGCGGCGATCTACGAGAACAGGCTGACGATGTGGAACGACTACCGCATCAAGGAGCTCAACTCGAAGAACGTCTCCGACTCCCTCCCCGCCGAGTCCATCGTTGTGGTCACCACGTCGGCTGCGTCAGCCCAAACTCAGCTCTTCACCTTGGCCATCAGCCAGAGCGTGTCCAATTTCACCGTACCTAGTCCCCGCCATCTCTCCTCTCACCGCCAGGCGCACGACGTGGGCTATGTGTGTGAGAGCGCGCACATGTCACTCACACCAGAGTCAACGCCATGGATGCAGGTCGTTCCGGGGCCAACAGCGACCTTCCCGGTCCAAAGCGAGCAGAACCGATCCGTCGTGACCGCGCTGGAGCGTGATGGCCTCAGTGTCCTCATTGCCAGGAACAACTCGTTCGGGTTCTGGCCTGGCTACGAAGTGAAGCTCGTACGTCTACGCACCCTCTCCCTGTGTCGATGTCACTAACGCGAGTGTCCCCTCATTTGGCGTGTGTCGTCGCGCAGGCGCGCAGCTTGGGCGCCGCGAGCCTGATCAACCCTGCACAGCACGTGGTGGCTCCCACGGAGGACGCACTGCGCAGTGCGCTACGCGACTACGCCCCTATATCTAGCGATGTGTCTGCCGCCGATGTATCCGCTGCCGCAGTGCCTACTTACGAGAGTCTCCTGCTCGGTAAGTGCCCATAGAGGTGAGACATGAGCACACTGCGCATACGCTGACACTGGTATGGCAGGACCATCGGCGGGCAGTTGGCCGGTGGCAGCGTTCGGATCGTTCATCTATCGCTCGTCCACCATGCAGGACTGCGCCAAGGCGCGAGCTTTAGCGTCCTTCCTCTATTGGTCACAGGCCGACCCGAGCTCCAAGGCCATAGCCAATGAGTACGGCCGTCTCGCTCTCTCCCGCCCCACACCGTTGATCAGATAAGATACCTCCAGGCTTACGCACTCCGCTTGTCCCTTGTGACAGTCAAGGACTGGTGTTGCCCACGTCGGAGGAGTACGTGCGCCGACAGTTCCTTGGCCAACTCCAGAGGTTCACGTGCGATGGGGAATCGGTGAGCGACGTGTACCACTGCATCAACGAGGGCCAGCTCTGCACCGACGTGGGTGAGTGCGTCGAGAATGCGTGCGCGTGTCCGCAGGATCGAGAGGGCAAGTACTGCGAGAGTGTCAAGTCGGGCGGCGACGATCTCCTCGGCCCACTTCTCGGCACACTCATCCCGGTGGGCGCGCTGGTCGTCCTGCTGCTGGTAGGACTCATCGTCGTCCTGATGGTGGTAATCCAGCGCAAGGGCAACAAACGCGACGACTGGGAGATCAACTACAGCGAGCTTGAGGTGGGCGAGCACCTCGGCTCGGGCGGCTTTGGCGCGGTCCACCGGGCCACCTGGAAGGGCACCGAGGTGGCGGTCAAGGTGATGGCCTCGGCCAAGGTCACTCGCGACATGGAGAAGAGCTTCAAGGACGAGGTGCGCCAAAACAAGCTCTGTCTCTGTCTCGCGTGTTGCAGGTTTCAGTCTGTGCATGCTCATCGCGTTGAGGTTGGGTATGTACAGGTACGCGTGATGACGGCGTTGCGGCACCCGAATGTGGTGCTCTTCATGGCTGCGTCCACCAAGGCTCCCAAGATGTGCATCGTCATGGAGTTCATGGCCCTCGGATCCCTCTACGACGTACATCCACCTCGTTTTAACCTTCCCAATCGCTTCAGTCGGTGGAACTGACCTTTGTTCTTGATTGTGGGGTATGACATTGATCAACGACAGCTGCTGCATAACGAGCTGATCCCAGACATTCCGTTTGCGCTCACTGCCAAGATGGCCTACCAGGCCTCCAAGGGCATGCACTTCCTCCATTCGTCAGGTATTGTCAGCTCCAGTGCATCCCCTTCCCGCTCGCTATCAGGCCGATTTCTGTGTCGATCTAATGCTGGCGCTACAACACGCTGCAGGCATCGTGCATCGTGATCTCAAGTCGCTCAACCTGCTGCTCGATTCCAAGTGGAACGTGAAGGTGAGCGACTTTGGCCTCACCAAGTTCAGGGAGGAGGTGCAGGTGAAGGGCGGCAAGGAGATCGCCGGCAGCGTTCATTGGACCGCGCCCGAGGTCCTTAACGAGTCGATCGGCGTGGATCTCATCTTGGCCGACGTCTATGCTTTTGGCGTCATCCTGTGGGAGCTGCTCACCAGAGAGCAGCCCTATTTCGGTCTCAGGTATGCTCCTCGCCTTCTTCGCTGCACATGACTGTCTGACCTACAGTCTCACCACGCTCTCGCGTCTTCTTGTGGTGCGTGCGGCCTGCCGGTGCTCACAGCCCTGCAGCGGTTGCAGTCGCAGTGATCCGCGATGGCCTGAGACCGGCGATGCCAACCGCTGAGACCCCTTGCCCACAGGAATACGAGGAGCTCATCACGAGCTGCTGGCATCAGGACCCCTCCATCCGCCCCACGTTCCTCGAGATCATGACCAGGCTGTCCGCCATGCACGGGGACTCGAACTCGGGCGCCGGAATGTCGTTCACCTCGCGGACATCGTCGTCCAGCGACAGCGGCGCGAATACGAACACGCTCAAGCACAATCCCAACAGCTCGTGGACGCTGCCCTCGACCCGCGGCTCGTCGAATGGCTCGTCGTCCTCCAACGCGTCGGCCCAGGCGGCGGCGGCAACCACCACCGCCGCGAATGCTCGCGCGCCCGAGGGCGAAATGGCGATCGTGTTCACCGACATCACGCGCGCCGCGTCGTTGTGGGAGTTCAGCGCCGCGGCCATGCGCGACGCAACGCTTCACCACAACGAGACCCTACGGACGGTACTCAAGCGGCACCGCGGGTACGAGGTGGTGTTCCTTCGCGACCGCAACAGTGGCGAGGGCTCCTTCTGCATGGCATTCCAGCTGGCAAGCGACGCCGTGGCCTGGTGCTGCGAAGTGCAGCAGGCACTGCTCAAGGTCGACTGGCCGGAGGCGCTGCTGTCCCATCCGGGTGCAGCTGAAGAGTGGGGCGACACAGATGACCGGTGCGCGACATTCTTCCTCTCGCAGGTGTATGTTCTCGCTAACCCCTGGCTCTTGCCTCCACAGCGTGCTGTTCAAGGGACTGAGGGTGCGGATGGGCATTCATGTCGGTGCGCCTCGAGCGGTGTGCGATCCGATGACCCGTCGTGTTGAGTTCATCGGGCCGGTGGTGAACGCGGCTGCGCGCATTACGGCCATGACCCACGGCGGCCAGGTGCTTATGAGCCACGCAGCCTACCGCGCGCTGACCAAGGGGCACGCTGCCGCCAGCGGCGAGTCTGCATCACAGCTACCGGCAGTAGACACAAGCCGAATCTTGAAGCTGGGCACGTTCGAGATGCCCGACGCCCCTCAAGGTATGTTCTGAGAGTTTAGTTCGTTGTCCCTGCGTGTGGCTTACCTGGCTGCATGCGCATGTGATCGGATTGCAGGCTCGAAACTGTATGAAGTCAAGGTACCTGAGCTCGAAGGTCGATTCTTCGGCGGCGTGAGCACCGATGGCGACCGCCCGGCATCGTTGAGCGACAGCGACGACGATCACAGTGAGAAAGACGTCGACAGCACCACTCGGAGTGCCCTGCAAACTGTGGTGGGCGAAGGCATGATGTTCAAGGAGGACACGTTCCTCACGTCGGCCAACCTCTGCCGGTGGATCATCGACTTTAGCGAGATCGCGCTCGGGAAGGAGGTCGGCCTCGGCTCCTACGGTGTCGTCTACAGGGGCAAGTGGAAGGGCGTCGACGTAGCCGTCAAGCGGTTCATCAAGCAGAAGCTCGACGAGCGGCGCATGCTCGAGTTCCGCGCCGAGATGGCCTTCCTCTCAGAGCTTCACCATCCCAACATCGTCCTCTTCATCGGTACGCCATCGGCTGTGTTGAGTTTGCCAATCTGTGGTGGTGTGCGGTCAGCTAATGCGCCATCATCGATGATGACCGCAGGTGCAAGTGTGAAGAAGCCCAATCTGTGCATCGTGACCGAGTTCATGAGGCAGGGCAGTCTCAAGGACATCCTCTCCAACAACTCGATCAAGCTCACGTGGATGCAGAAACTGCGACTGCTGCGGAGTAGCGCGTTGGGTATCAACTACCTCCACTCGCTCAATCCGGTCATCGTCCATCGCGATCTCAAGCCCTCCAACCTGCTCGTCGACGAAGCGTGGAACGTCAAGGTGGCCGACTTTGGCTTCGCGCGCATCAAGGAGGAGAACGCGACGATGACCCGCTGCGGCACGCCGTGCTGGACCGCGCCGGAGATCATCAGAGGCGACAAGTACGACGAGCGGGTGGACGTGTACTCGTTCGGCATCATCATGTGGCAGGTGGTGACCAGGCGCGAGCCCTATGCCGGGCGCAACTTCATGGGCGTGTCGCTCGACGTGCTCGAGGGCCGACGGCCGGCCGTGCCCAACGACTGCCCGATCGAGATCCGCAAGATGATGAAGAGGTGCTGGCACGACAACAGGGACAAGAGGCCGCTGATGGAGCACCTGGTGAAGTTCCTCGATGCGCTCATCGGCGAGGACCACGTATCGCCCATCGTTCCCTGAGTGCACTCAGCCAGAACCCCATCACCTTGTAAACCTCAACTTTGCGCAAACGACAGCAAACGGTGCATGTGCATTGAGGCGTTGGCTCACGATGAAGATCAGGCATCGGGGGACTTGTGGTGGGCGATGGAGTGGGTGGTGAGGATGGCGGTCTCCTCCCGCACCACGTGATCCGTGTCCAGCACGATCACCTGATCTCGTTCGCCCACGTCGAATCGCAGGAACGCCGTCGACGCCACTTGCACGGCTGTGGAGCTCGGTGTGTCATGCAGCGGCGCATTGCAGTCTCGCCCGGCGGCGAGCGTTCCCTGCTCCGGCTCCTTGCTCGCCTCGGGTTCATCCACGCTCGGGCTGGCTATCGCGGTGGCGGCAGCGGCGTGTTCTTCTGCCTTGGGCTCGCCCTCTCCTTCTGGTGGCGCGTGGGCTTGCTGGGTGATCTCCTCCTCGGTCTCAGCAATTGGCACTGGCGCCGACTCACTTGACGATGAGGGCTGGTTGAGATCCGAGGCCAACAGCGCAGAGGCAGCTGTTTGCTCCTCCTCCTCTTGGCGCTGTAACGCGGCCTTGTGCTGTGCGAGGAAGGCCTCTACCAGGTTCACCAGCTGCCTCATGTTGTGGATGGTTACCTGCAGCAGAGCCAGTACGACGACACATCACACCCATGAGCGATGCAATGTGTTGTGACGCGAATGGGAGAGATCGTGCGTACACCGTTGAAGCGCTTGAGGCGCACACACCACCCGCCAGCCCGATAGCCCACGGTCACTGGCGACGCCAGGATCTGTGCCAAGATCACCACCTGCTCCGGACCCTCTTCCGGCGGGTCCTGCGCCAGTAGGAAGGAAGGGAGTCACGCGAGTGAGTGGCGCATTGCGCATGTGCACAACGCGAACGGCGGGGGCGTACACGAGACGGCAGACCGTTCGAGTAGTGCCAGAGGAGTGACGAAGGCGTTCTGGCCTGCCACGCAGCGCCATACCAGCCATGCAGGAACGGCACTGCAGGATGTGTGTTGTGAGTCAGTTACTGCCAGCCTCACGGCGATGCTTCGTCGGATAGGGCGGAGGTACCGGAGAGAGGGCAGAAGACGAGACCGCCCACGATGAAGTAGGACGCAAACGAGTCGAACCCATGCAGCTTGGGGACCAGCGGGATCGTTGGCTGCCACCGTCATCACCGGGAGAGAGGGGTGAGCCTGACAACCGCGCGATTACATCCAGAATGTGTTGAGACAGTTAACGTACCCGCAGGACTGTCTCAACGTCGATGCTCTGGCCGCGGCGCAGCACAGTGAGAGTGCACGTGTCACCCGGGTACTTGATGCCTGCGCAGACGTAAAACAACAGCGCTATGTGTCATGCAACGAATAGGGTGTTGGCCATGGTGGTGGTGGTGCAGGCGCGGTGGTACCAAAGAGGTGTTCGGCTCCGATCCTTTCATCGCCGCGGAAGGAGATCGTGCCATCATCGGCAATCCTCACGCCATCAATCGCCATCAGCACTGTGTGCGACGGACGTACAACGCAAAGGGTGAGTGAGATCAACGCGTCGTGGTCACCATTCGCGATAATCCAAGCGTGACGTGCCATCCTCGGGCTGCACCACAGGCTGGCCGTTGTGGTAGGCGAGCGACGACAGCGGATTGATCTGCGTGACCAACACTGGCACACACAAACATATGCACATGCTCCGCGTGAGTGTCACGCGCGTGGGGGGCACGTGAAGGCGTTCGCCGTACCTCCACACTGGTCGTCGTTCATTCCGTAATACTTGCGCAGCGTGAGGCTCTCCATTTTCGCGATCTACTAGCAAGAGGCGCACAGGAGTGAGTGTCCGTGTGTACACTACTTGCAAGAGCGGTCGACAGCAGCCATTGGCTTGACTTGATCATGTTTACCGTGAGGCCGGGCTCGATGAAGGTGACCTTGCCGTGTCGTTCGAATTCGGTGAGGAAGCGCTGGATGACCGGCACGGGGATGATGAGGCCGATGTTCTGCGCCTTGAGCCGTCTCGAGAACGCAATGCCCACCTGAACGAGCATCAAAGACACGGCCGTGTGAGTGCACCACGCGCAGCTAGGACTCGCGTTCGACGCACGCGTGAGTGTGCAACGCGTGCACACACGGACACACGTTACCACTTTCTTGCCCAAGAAGACGGGCCCGCCAGAGTTGCCCGAGTTGATGGCAGCGTCGATCTGCACCGCGAGCAGCGACGTGTACCTATTCACATACACCTGCACGTCGACCCTGTGCACGTGAGAGGCCACAGCGCGATGATCGTGAGAGACGATCTCCGCCCAGCGGGGAGAGAAAGAGTGAGGAGCTCTGCGATCAACTACGATCACGCTGCGATACCTGGACACAACGCCACAGGTGACGGAGATGTTGTCGCCGCCAGTCGGGTAGCCCACGCACGTGACCGACTCCTGGAGGTGCGGGACGCCGCCAAACTGGAGCGGAGTGTAGCCGGCCCAGAAGGCCTCGTCGTCCACCTCCAGCAGCGCGATGTCGCACTGGTACCCGAKGCACACCACCCGCGCCACGAACCTCTTTGGGTTCCCGTGCCGTCTCACCCTGTCGTGCACAAGTTGGGTCGTCGTCATCATCGGCACACATTCGCAATCTTCAAATTCCTTACTAAATTCGATGTCGGCAGTGCAAAAGGGAGAGGAATTTGAAAAATGCGTACATGATGGTGGTGGAGTCTTCCACGACGTGGGCGTTGGTGAGGATGCGTCGCGGGTGGATGGTGAAGCCCGAGCCGGACGAGTTCTTGGGCGCCTTGCGCTGCCATGGCATCTTGTAGGAGAGCTTGGCGCGCACGACAAACACCTTCACCACCGACCCCATCGCCACCGGGCCCACCCTCGTCGCTTTGCTGCTCTTCCTCTTCTTGTTGCGCGTGGCGGGCGAGGGCACTACTTGGCTCTGCTCCTCCCCCTCCTCCTCTTCATCCATGCCGTCTTCATCCTCGAGCCCCCTGACCACGCCACCGCTGGGCAGCAGCACCTCCTGCTCATCTTCCATTTGATCTCTGCCCCCCCCCGAACTAAATTTCAGTTAATTGTTAAGGAAATTGAAAAAGTTGTTGCTATTCCAAATATATGGCTTTCCACGTCATTTCTCCGCTTGGCTCAATTTTGCGAATTTCAGGTTTGGCGTTATTTCTACATTTTCATTTCAATCGGAGCTAAACTGCCTATCCGGCACGCCAACAGTTGTTGTTGGAGCTACAGTCAGTTATTCTGTACATCATCATCGTCATCACCAGCATGGGCCGGTTCAGCAACAGCAACAACAAACGAGGCCAGCGGCGCATGGTGGCAGCGAACAAGCCGCCCAAGGAGAGGCCACAGGGCGAGTGTCTGTTTGATCGGCTGCCGGCGGAGCTGGTGGGCGTCGTACTGAGCTTCGTGCCTCCGACCAACCTGCCCTCCGTCCTGCGCGTGTGCCACACCTGGCACGCCGTCCTCCAGTCCGACGAGCCTCTCTGGTACACCACAACTCCCTCGCTCTCTCTACGTTGAGTGCTTCTCAGCTGAACGCTTCGCACACACACAGGAGAAGATGGTGCGCTCAGTTGCTCGATAAGCGGCTGGTGGAGATGAGGGAACAGCCGACGTGGCGAGCTCACTTCCGCCAGTGCGTCGAGAGTACGCAAACCTCACACACACACGCCGGCAGTCGTCTCTGCGCTCCTCACATGCGTGTGTGTGTGCGGTGGTGTGAGTGTGCAGAGTACAGCGTGATGGTGTACAACCTCGGCTATGTACCGGTGGAGATGCGGTTCGGCGGGAGGCAGACGCTGGAGGACGTGGTCCGGCAGATATACGACAGGGAACCAACGGCGCGCAGGAGCCCATCTCTGACGTTGCAAGTCCACCTCAAGCGCGACGGCGGCGGCGGCGACAACGACGGGGAGTGGGTCATGCTCGCGCCTTCCACTCCCCTGTTCGTGCACGGGCTCCGAAGGTACCTAGCTCGCTGTCGTCTTGCTGCCTGTCTGGTTGCTTGCGTACTGCGCTGATGATAGGCGAACGCGTGCGTGATGGCGTCCCGCTCCAGAGCTGGCCAGCGCATGAGCTGCAGTCAGACGGGCGCGGACCTGGACCTGGACTTCCACAACCTGGACCGGCACACCGACGAGGAGCTTCGCGAAGCGTGCTGGTCGCTGGGCGTGTCGGGATACCATCGACCGAGCCTCGACTGGAGCAGGACGAAGCTCATCCGAAGCCTCAGCGGCAAAGCCGGCTCCAAGCCGTCCCAGTTCGAAAGCCCTTACGTAGACTTTTACTGACAGACGCGACGTGACCGAGCCATTCAAGTCCGAGAGAGAGAGAGAGATAGAGGAGCGCTGTGTATTCGCGATGGTCTCGGGCCTGCGCGCGCATGAGAAAGAGAGAGAGAGAGAGAACACAGGCAACACGAAGGCTCCATGTGGTGGTGGTGGGGTGTACGCTGGTGTTGAGGGAGACCGTGTTGCTTCCAGTTGGGTGGCTGGCCGGCTTTGGCTCACGTTCGGTGGTAGGTTAGCCGCACCAGGAGCGTCTGAAGGTCGGCAAAGGATTGGGACAACCGCCGCGCGTCCTCGCTCTTCTGGGTAGCGCTGGCCTGTTGGGCGGGGTGCATGAGCACAGGCGCAGAGGAGACGGAATGAGGGGAGGGAAAGAGAGGTCC
>CDFA01025112.1:12195-25203 GCA_000826305.1 Acanthamoeba healyi | reverse complement strand
GGGGGGGGGATGATGATTCCCTCACCACACACACTCAAATTTGGTGGCCACCAACCGTGCATTCGGGGGGGGGGTTCGTACTTTGGCCAGGTCGGCAAAGGAGAGGGTGGGGGCAGAGTGGGTCAGGAGGGCGTCGAGGAAGCCATTGGCGTTGCCGAACCTCTCGCCGAGTTTGTTGGCCACTTCGAGGGCAAAATCTTTGGGCGTGGGGCCCTTGTCCAGAACGCCCTCTCGGGCCTTGTCGAAGGACTGGAACACCCGGACGAGGTCTTCCACCTCGGAGAAGCTGAGCTGTGCCTTCACGTCGGCCGGAAGGGCCTCGAAGTAGCTGAAGCTCATTGTTGTCGTTGGTTGGTTGGTTGTTTGTTGTTTTGTGGCTGCGGCCGCTTCTTCTGCTACTACTGGCTAGCAAGAGGTGCGCTGGATTGCCTCCTCCTCTCACTTTCTACGCTCTTCTCTCGCAAAGCCCGCGACTTCGTGAGTGTTAGCGGGGAGCACGGGTTAGTGCAATCGGCCGCCACACGTCCCGACATCATCGGCGGGGCGACCTAATTAACCCCCCCCCTAATTAAACGAAATTGGGCTCACGGGGGGCTCAATCGCCCGCTCTAGGACAACCCCCCCCCCCACAGACTCCCCTGCTGCTGCGCTGGTGCTCGTCCTCCATCTTCTGCTCGTCCCTCTCTTTTAGTGTTACGTAGGTGGGCACACTAGACAAGGTGATCATCTGTAACCGCCGTCAGGCCCAGCTTTTGCGTTTCCTCCAGCAGAGCCTTATAGCAGAAGATGTATTGCTCCTGCGTGCGCCCACAGAGATCAGTTGCAGCAGCAGCAGCAGCATTGCGGCGATCTGGCTAGAAAATGATATACCTTGGTCTGAACCATGCCCACACGCTGCTCTCTCATACGTAACACAGTCTGTAGGACGTTGAACTCAGGAGGTTCATCCGGCTTTTCCTTGAGGTGCAAGTGCAACTTTTCGAGCGTACTGTGCACTGTACAAAAAGTGCCAGTGCGTCCAATACCCGCACTGTTGCAGCGCAGATGCACACACGCGCGCACACACACAGACACAGGCATGAAGGGAGAATGTCATCAGTCGCGACTGAGGCAAAGCAGCAGCGGTGGAGAACATAGTTGACCACATCAACGTGAAGAGTACCTGCAGTGGACCACAATCGGAGATTTCTCCGCGCGCACTCTATCCACCTGTGGGGGGGGGGAGAGAAGAGGAGGTGAGGGGGTGGACCAGGGGGCACGCAATTGCGGGCGTGTTCCGCCCGGTACCTTGTGCAGGATTTTGCGAAAGGCAGCGGCGCTCTCTGGAAGGCCGTGATCGGGCCAATCCAGATACTGGTAATGCTTGATCTCTCTTCGTTCGTCCTGTCCTCCGAGGACCACCACAAGTAAGGCACACTTGCACAGAAGAAGCCGGGGGGTGCACCACCATCGTTGCGAGGGGGCGACGTACGGTGTCGGGATGGTGCAGCTCTAGTGTTCGCTCCACCAACCGGTTCTCGAACGTCTTTTCCTCACTCACCAGAGTCACCCGCAGGGTGTCGAACGTGAAAGCGTTTCCAGGTTCCAACGGCCAGTAGTGTGTACATTTTATCTGGTGGTGGTGGTGGTGGGATTTGATGATGATGAGAGTGTGTGAGAGTGAGTGAGAGAGAGAGAGAGAGAGTGCTCTCCTCCAGGGGCAGTCGGCACGCCACCGAGGAGGAGAAGAGGTGCTGGTGGTGGGTGGGGCGGAAAGAAGGGCCACAGGGCAGTGCACATGGTGTACCTTGTCGTTTTCCACCTCCTTGGTTAGCATTACAATTACATTCGAGCCCGTTTCGCTGATCATCCGCCAAAAATCTTCCACCGTTTCTTGTAGAGGCCCTTGCGTTGTGATGTACGCCCGCTCGCTGCCAGGTATGAGGCCCTGTGTTGTTATTGTTATTGTTGGCATTCATTAGATTGTTTTGTGGTTGTGGGCAGCTGCAAGGGCAGCCTAAGGGACGCATAAATAGAGAGAGAGAGAGAGGCGGTGCTCACATCGACCCAGTTCGCGTTGATGTAGTCAGAACCTTCGGAGTGATTCTTTGGCCTAAGCCTGACGCGTGTCTTCTCGACTGCAGCACGCAACGCGATCAGATGTGCGTGGAAAAATCGGATTGAGGGGGGGGGGCATACGAGGAAGAACGTTGGAGTAGCGGTTCTTCCCTCGATTGACCGGTTTGATGGCACTGTCGTAGTCCCCAAAGAAGGAATCCGACTCGCTCTTCTTTTCCACGTACTTCGGGGGGAGGGGGGTGAAAGGAACCGCACGTTAAAAGAGCAACAGGGCAAATGAAATTAGATAAATGCGCACATTAAATTCCAGGTCGAATCCGTCGCCGTGTTGTGTGCGCTGTTTGACCCTGCTGATGTGGAGTCCCAAATCTAGAACAGGAAGGCCGAGGTCGCCCTCGTCAAGGGGGCGGCAACCCTCCTCGGCTTGCATTCGTTTGTTGTTGTCGTTTTTGTTCTCTCCCGCCCCCCTCGCAACAGCCCAACCGTGCCGTGTAGCCCCCAACGCTTATTTCTTTGACATTTTCTCTCCTTCCCTTTCTCTTTACTCCCCCCCCCACCCTTTGTACACGCAGCGCGAGAGCTGGCACACTCGCGAGCTACCTAGCAGCAGCAACAGCGCACGCTCTCCTCTCCTCCAGGTTCGGCCTGCCGCCGCACGTGCGCGGTAGTGGTGTTGATGGGCTACAACGCCCAGGAAACCACCGAAGTGAACAGCACGCCGCCATATGCTTGACTCAAAGCAACAGCCGCCTGCCCGTCACAAGCGTCAGCCATACGAGACTGAAAGAACTACCAAGTGCGTACGTATTTGGGCATGGGCGAGAGAGTACCTTGACCATCTCGCTGCGCAGGGCGGTGCGGTAGACCTCACGATCCTTCACATAGAGAAAGCCCAGCGAGAGCACAGTTACTGCCATGAAGAGAACTGCACAGTTCACAAACGCGCGTTGAATGTGAACTGGGATGTGAGAGGCTCGTTGCAAGAGTGATCACAAACTCTGCCAAGGGGAGACGAACCAACACCAAACATCTGCGAGTCTTCGTCCACAGCTCCGGGCTCGCCTACATGGCCACGTTCCTCTTCGCGGACATCCTCACAACAGCGAGCGTCCGCGGCGATTGAGGTTTCGCTCCAACCGTCGGTGCTGATGCCGGTCAGATCGTCGTCGACCTGCAGCAAGCCAGTGATGTCTTGCTCTGTGTGAGGCGCGCGCACGCACGCACGCAATTGTGAGGTGTTGGCTGTCATCACGCCGTAAAACAGGGAGGCTTGCATGTTGGCGTACCAGAACGATACTCGTTGAAGGAGTGAGTCTTGAGCTTGTAGTGATCAAAGTCGCCGAGGCTAGCAGGGCAGTTGGAGCCACTCTCCTCCCTCTCCTTTCCTTTCTCCGCTTGCTCTCCGTCGGAGCCTTTGGCAATGCTTGACATTACGCCCTCTGCAAGGCCCAAGCTGTTGTGTTCGTAGTTGAACTGGATGGACTCCCACAGGGCCTCCTGCAAGGGTGCATACGCGCACACAGCCGCAAGGGTGGCCGCCACCTGAGGAGCAAAACCGGCCCTGATACACACACACACACGGAGAAGTGGTGGTGGTGGTGATGATTAGAGATTTCGAGGGGGGGGGAAGGAAGGCAGAAAAAAGGGGAAATCTTGGGGGCACGAACTCGCGCACGACTGCAGCAATCTGCTCTTCCCTGAGGGGTGGCTGCACCGCGGTGCCCGAGGGGGACGACGACGACGAGGAGGTGTGCAGCGTCT
Organism: Acanthamoeba healyi; assembly: GCA_000826305.1. Lineage (NCBI taxonomy): Eukaryota > Discosea > Longamoebia > Acanthamoebidae > Acanthamoeba > Acanthamoeba healyi. The sequence goes on along the minus strand of CDFA01025112.1, from coordinate 21,384 downwards.
GCTGCAAAGGGTCCTGCGTAGGCCGGGCAGACGGCGTGACCAAGGTCGTGGCAGGCCGCGGCCCTGCCGCAGTAACTGCCGATGCGAGCTCCTTGGAGAGCTTGGGGAGCGTGCGGCGTGCTTTGTTGGAAACGCTGCTCATTGTTGTTGTTGTCCTGTGATGCTCTCCCCCTCTCTCTTGCTTCTTTTTCTCTTTTCTGTTTTGGGTGCGGGGGGGGGGGCGATTTACCCCGAATCGCCCCGAACCCCCCATACGTGCTTGGGATGTTTGCCTTTCACGTGCCCAATTAATTAGAACCCCAATTACGCTTGGATAAATATAAATATAAATTATAACTTATCTCAGCACACACGGAGCAGAGCCGCGACCTTCGGCGCCGAGGACCAACACGAACCTCCCCTAATGGGCATTGAAGACGACTACGAGCTTGGGGAGACCTTGGGCACGTACGTACAATATATATTTATGTCCCCTTTGGTCTGGTGCTGCTGGTGGTGTGGGGTGGCCTTCTGGGGGTGTGTAGTGGCTGATTGCGGGGAGGGGGGCAGGGGGAACTTCTCCAAGGTGCGCACACCACGATATTTTATATATATTTATATATCGTATAGCCCTGTGAAGGGGGGGGGGTGTTGGTTCGAGGACCACGCTGCTGCCCGTGCCCCCCCCTCCAAGAAAGACCAACATGCATTTCTATTATAATGATTATTATTAGATATAACAATAACATAACTTGTGGGGGGGATGCTTGCCGCACGCGCGTGTGTGTAAGAGAAGGTGGTGCTGGCCACCTGCAAGCAGACCAACGACCAGGTACCCCCCCCCCAATGCTGTGTGTGGTGTGGGTGATGGTGGGGGTGATTGTTGGCAGCCGCCGACGTGTGCACTACCTCACGAGTTTGTGCGCCCACTCTTTCCCTCTCCCTCTCCCTCTCCCCCTCTCTCTCTCTCCCCCCTCCCCTCTCCCTGTGCGTGTATACATGGTGGGGGGGGGGACACACGCAGTATGCTGTGAAGGTGATTGACAAGAAGGAAGTGGACGAAACGCGCCTGCGTATGGAAGTCGAGATCCTGAAGAAGGTGAAGCACCCCAACATCATCAGCCTCAAGGAGGTGTACGACGATGACCCCAAGAAGCTCTACCTGGTCATGGAGCTGGTTACCGGAGGGGAGCTCTTCAATAAAATCGTCGAGATCGGCTCCTACTCGGAAAACATCGCCAAAAGGTGCACCCCCCCACCCCACTCCCACCGCCGCCTACCTCTTCGTCTCTTCCTCCCCGCCTTCCCTTTGCCACTCTGGCCTGCTGCTGCTGCTGCTGCTGCTGCGTTTGCCTCTTCTCACCACAACATCGAAAGGGCTGGCAGTCGACAACACACCACCGCTCACTTCTCTTCCAATCGCCCTCTACCCGCAGGCTCGTCAAACAGATGGTGTCTGCCGTGAAGCATCTCCACGATCAACACATAGCGCACAGGGATCTCAAGCCTAACAACCTCCTTGTACCACATGCCCTCCCCATTGGGCGGTGTCGAGCAAAGCGGTCCTCTATTTTTTTTAAAATATCTCTTCACGTGCATGCGTGCATTCATTCACTGATTGCGTGCTTTCATCACGGGCGCAGTTGGCGGCGCCGGGAGTGGACGAAATCAAAATCGCGGGTATGCTGCCGTCGACAATCTCGCATTGCTCCATCATCGTCATCGGCCTTATCGTGCACAACAATTCACTCTGGTATTTGGTGGGCCAGACTTTGGCCTGTCGAAGATCCTCAGCCCCGATTCGATGATGCAAACGGCATGCGGGTACGCCGAGCACATGGCTGCTTCTCTGCCTCTTATGTACCCCCCCACCAACCACTAACCACCATTGCTATCTCCCTCCCTATTGCAGCACCCCAATCTATGTCGCCCCTGAAGGTAAGTCGCAGGCTCCACTTCTACTGCTCTTGGACTTGGCTGTCTGCTGCCCCTCGCCACGCTTGCAAATCGATTATTTGCTTCTTTTCCTCAGTTCTCAAAGGCGAGGGCTACGATAAGGAAGTCGACATTTGGAGCATTGGTACCTGAGTCCTCTATTTATTATAATACGCGCTCCCATACAACAGTTAGCGCTTGCCCTCTCGTGTGCGTGAGCTGATCAAACCTCGCGGAACACACAGGAGTGGTGATGTACATTTTGCTCTGCGGGTACCCCCCATTCTTTGGTACTACACCGCCGGTTCCCCTCCCGCATGGATTCGATATAAATGGCCATTGCCCCCTTTTTTGTTTGTTTTTGCTTTTTGCTTTTTGTTTGCAAACAAAAGCGCTGCTCATCCGAAGACGTCGTGCAGACGACGGAGAAAACATGGCTGCTCTTTTCGAGCAGATCATGGCGGGAGACTTTGAGGTACGCGTAAGATTGCCGCATGACTTTTCTTGGCTGGCTGCTGACCTTACAACAAAACCCTGAACAGTTCGCCGCGCCGTACTGGACGGACATCTCCGCTGAAGGTTCGTTGCGCATCTCCGAGAAGGAGCAGTGCAACAAGCGCTTACACTGCCTCTCAGTGCTCAACGGTGTAATCTGGCTATTAACTTCATCTGGGCGCGTGCAGCTAAGGACCTGATCAAGCATTGCCTGCTGGTCGATCCGCGCAAGCGTTATACAGCGGATCAGGCACTGCAGCACCCGTGGCTTCAGGATGAGTCTGCGCCCGACCACAGCCTCCCGCAGTTTCCCGCACAGTTCAAGAAGTTCGTGACGAAATGAACGCAACCAGGGCACCCTCCTCTAGGTGGATGGGGCGAGGTGGGGTGGACGGGGCGCGCTTTCTGCTGCTTCCCCTTCAAGGGGCATGAGGCTTCTTGGTGAGCCGTGGAAAACTGTCTTTGTTCGTGCCGCTTTCGCCCACCATCCTGTACAATGTCGGCAAGCAGAGCGGTGTTGTGCCTACGGGCAGGCTAAGAGCCCAGCAGCCAACGCCTTGGCCGCCACAAGGAGAGCGGCCAGAGTGGCTGAGGCGCAGAAGCTCGTCGTTGTTGCGCTTCTTACATGATAGCGCCGTGGCAAGACGCATCCGAGCGCGCACACGAGTGAGGCCCCCACGCAGAGCACCGCGCCAACGGCGAAGCCGTGGTGAGGCTTGGCGCTATCAGTTGAGGACGCAAGCGGCAAGCACCATCCCATCACCGCATGAGCCACGGTCAATCCAACGAGCAGCTCCACGCCGACGTAGCTCATCACTCCCATCACTCCCGTTATGCGTCCCTGCTCGCAGTGCCATTCTCGTCAGAGTCATTGCACCACGAACTTGGTTGTCGCTTCTTCATGGAGGAGGGGCAAGTACGAGTAGAGGCGCTAACCATCGGCGGGCGGCCAGGTGAGTGATGCCAAACACCGACCCAACAACCGTCAGGCCTGTGGGACCCGCCACTCCAATCATTCCAGCGGCAAGGCCAAACACCGCGCCCACGGACGTGTTCAGCACCATTGCAGACACCTGCACCGATACCGTCAGTTTGTTCACATCTACACACACCGAGATCGCTCAAAAGGGTCAATGAACGCGAGTGCGTGAACCTACCTCCTCATGGCGAGCCAGAGCGGAAAGGCCAGGGCACGCGGCAAAGAGCAGCAGGAGGGAAATTGAGAAGAGGAGGTCGCCATCGAGCGCCGAGATGAGCAGCAGTGCTCCAACTGGCGCCATCAACACAGAGAAGAGGCCAGCACTCCGTCGCACCTGCAACCAATCCAGTGCTGGGGGCAGTTTCCCTTCCTGGTGTCATGAATGGCAGTGTAAGGAGAGTCTCACGGATCGGCATCCACGATCAAACCACCATCGCCACCACGCGCGATAAGGTGAACGCTCGGGTACCTGAGCCAGGAAAGGCAGAATTACGAATGCGACGGCAGCCCACAGGGGAGCCCAACAATAAGCCAAACGGAGTAGTCCTCCAGTGCCGACCCCCGCCACGGTAAGAGCTAATGGCAGACGCGGGAGGAGACCTACACTTAGTCCGCGCCACTGCAGGAAGAGACAAAGAGGAGGAGAAGAGAGGGTGCGCTTAGCGAGTACATCCGAGTGAAATGCTGCTGTAATGGAGTTGGGAGGGGAGGGGGTGTACGCGGTCTGATGGCTTCATCAGTTCCTCGTCAGGATGTTCGCGAAGGAACAGATTACTCCTATCGGAGACGTAAATACTGTGCCCATGGGATGACCGTCTCTCCTCATGCATCTGTGTGAATCACGATCCATCCCGAACTCGTCATGACCTCGTGGCAAGAATGGGAGGGGGAGGAAGAGAAGCAGCGCATGCGGCGAGGTAGATGAAGAGGAAGGTAACCTTGTCTCCTTCGGAATCGTAGTCGGAGGAATCGGCGAGGGGTTCCGGGCGGGCCAGGGAGAGAAGAGGGTCGTAGACATCGACATCTTCATACAGCTCTGCACAGTAGTCATCACCACACATAAGCCCACTCCTCCGCCACGATCATTTCTTGCATCGTCTCCTCGCCCTGGATAGCAAGATCTCGTCGGATGCGTGTGCACGTGAGGGGATGGGATTACCGTCGTGCTCAGGTGAGATCATCCCCGCAGTGTCGCGGGCGTCGGGAAGTTTACCCTGCAGTTTGGCCTCTAGCAAACGCAACTTGAGCAGCAACTGGTGGTTGCCAGCGATGGGTGCCCTCTTCGTGAGTATACTTGCGCCAATTGTCAAGGGTGGAAGCGGCGTCCAGGTACCTGCTGATTCTCATCTTCGCGTTGCTGCATCTCACCGTATATCTCTGACTCGGTAGATATCTTGCCGAGGAATGGCGCCAACAAAGGGTGTGCCAAGATCTCCGATGCACTGTAGAGTAAATCGGTGTTGGTTGTGTGCGTGCGTGTGCGTGTGTGCGGGCGAGCAGTGCGTGGAGCACCTCGGTCGCTTTTCGGGGTCTTTGGAGAGCATGGCCTGTATCAGCCTCTCCAGATCTCGGCTGTACTCCTGGGTATGTCGTGAGGTAAGCAATTGTGCGCGAGGGATGGAAAAGGCGAGAGGAGAGTACGGGTGGGATAGGAACGGGGAAGACTTCCAAGTTCTGATCGTCGTACACGGATCGGAGAGTGACGATTTCGTACAGGGTACAGCCCAGAGCATATATGTCAGACTTGGAGTCATAGGGCTTGTGTCGCAGGATTTCGGGTGCCGCTACAACCCCGTGCCAGCCGTTTGGTCAGCTACAGCGCAGGAGAGGGATAGGCAAAGGAGCGAAAAGCCAACACGTCGGGAGCAGGGAGGAGGCACCATAGCCGAGAGTCCCCACGGCGTGCAGGAGTTTAGAGCCAGATAGGGCGACAGCAGACAGACCAAAGTCGCCCAGCTTGAGATCTTGCCACCGGTTGAGGAAGAGGTTGTCTGCAAGCTCCGAATATCAGCGAGTAAAACATCCCACTCCTTGCATCCTCGACGGTGAGAGAGAGAGAGGGGAGTGGGCCAACAGTCGTACTTGGCTTGATATCGCGGTGAAGGACATTGTGCGCATGCATGTGCTCAATCGCCAGCACCGCTTGAATCAGCCACCGCAATACATCCTTCGGAAAGCAGCCGCGAACGATGGATGAGCTGCGGCCAACACTACTCGTTTTAATACGATTTGGAGCAGGAGCACCTGTTCCGGGAAGTGGGAGTGTTGTTGCTCGATGAGCAGCGCCATATCGCCACCCTCGCAGTATTCCATCACGATGTAGACCTTGAGGTTGTCTCGCCAAAAGTCTCTGTACCCCACGATGTAGGGGTGTTTCATCAAGCGTAGCAGCACCATCTGCCCACCAACCGCACGCCAATCAGTCTTCTGCCAAATGTTCTCCACTCGCGTGCGATAAGAACGGAGAGAGCGAGAGAGAGAGAGAGAGATAAACCTCCTTCACAGCATTGACGGCCTCTTCCTCGCTCTCGCAATCCATCTGCTTGAGCACGTACTGGCGGAAATCCTGCTTGTCGAGGACTACAAAAGCCTTGCCAAAGCCCCCTTCTCCGAGCGGCCGCGTTACCTCGTACCGTTCGGCAACTTTGGACTGCCGGAAGACTCGAGTGAGCACCACATATCCTCAACGGCCCAATCACTGTACATCCTTCGCCCTCATCCACCCACACCAACTGCCCCCCCCCCACCCCAATCCAAACACGTCTACCAGTTTCTGTGCAAGAGTGTGGCGGTGAGGAGCGCACCATGGCAATGCGAGCCTGGCCAAGGAGCTCCTGTTGGCTGAGGGTGTTGGTCATCTGAGACACTTCGAGCGACTGGCACGACACGTGAGAAGAGCCCCTTTGTTCGATTGTGGTAACAGCAAACCGATCCAACGTGCATGTTGTGTGTCGTGTGTGAAGGTTACAGGTACCTGTTGATAGAGCTTCTTTCGCTCCCAATGGCTTTGGAGGACTTTGTACGCCTCGTGTCGGTTGAGAAATGTACCGAAGAAGTACTGGTGCGGGAACGCCATGCACGCACGTCGTGTGAGTGAGCGTGATACATCGCATTGTAGCCCCGTGAGAGGCGAGGTGGAGGGGAACAAGAAGACGGGCGCCCACCTTGGCTTCCTTGTCGTCATCACGTGCAACGCTGATCTCAAGGGCGTTGGGGATGATGCGAGCGGTGTTCTTCTTCTCGATCGCGCGCACGTCATCAAACGAGATGATTTCCTGATTGCCACCGCAGAGTTAAAGCCACAAAGAGAGAGAGAGAAAGAGAGAGAACCGCCAACGCTTCCTCCATGCTTGCACGCATGGCGTGTGCAGCGTCGGCGCGAATAGAGACAGGGAGAGTGCGCACCTTCCGCTCGGAGCCCCAGAAGGTGGAGTGGAAACAAACGTGCTTGGTCGTTATGTACATCGTGCCCTGCACCATGTTCTCCAGCATGCCCCCCGCTCTCATCGAGCAGTTGAAGCCTGCATGCGGGTGCGCAAATGGACAGGGTCAAAGGGGGCGTGTGCGTGCAACTCGAGGTGTGGGGGGAGGGGGGGGTATTATGAGGGGACGCGCACTGGCCACTATCTCTTCATCTTCTGGAAATTCAAATATCTTCCTGAACTCCTTCTGCTTCTTGACGAGGCTCGGCCCCAGCCAGTGCGTTTTGGGCTGCTGCTGCTGTGCCCTGCTGTGTGGCGGCCCGTCTTTGATAACAGCCCTGTTGTGATCACCCTTCCTGCCCACCTTGCTGCCCTGAGACTCCTTCCACATGATCGCTTTCTCTCACACACGCACGCCCCCCGTGTGGGTGCCCTGGTTGGTGGTGGGTGTTGCTGGGCCCTCCTTGTGTCGTCGCAGGTGGTGATATAATTTTAATACTAGTATTCCATAAATTCATTCTCGAGTTTCTCTACGTTTTCTCGAGATATTTGTTGGGTGGGTTTCTTTTTTCCAACTTGTTTCTTCGCTTCTTCTCGACCCTCTTTTTGATCCCCTGAGCACCACGCGCCCCCCACACACACATTGCACAATGGCCTCCCTTTCTGGCTACGACGCCTTCCTCGAACTCGCCAAGTACCTCCCCCACCGTTACATTTGTTGAATGACGTAGGCCTCCGGAGGGGGGGTCGATGAGGAAGATAAAAATTGAAGCAAATTTTAATCTTCGGACTCGATCTGGGGTTGCGCGATGGTAAGGCGTGCAGATGAGTCCAAGAGTTACGAAACGGTGATTCCGCAGCTCAACAAACTTCCAGAGCTACTCAAGCACTGGAATGCGACCCAGGAGCAGAGCCGCGTCCTCCATCTCTTGGCCTACCGAATCTTTAGCGCCACCCACCGCAAGTGCGCCCTCCCCCCCCGCCATACTTTTGTTTTGTTTTATTTTTTATTTTTTTAATTTATTTTAGGGTGCACACCAAGCCCTTGGGGGGGGGGGTCGTTGCTATTTTTTATAATGATAATGTTGTCGCCTTCGGTAGGTATTGTTTATTCATTTCATTTTATTTTGCAAAAAAGTATTTAATAATCCAGCAGCGAGTGCAAGGTGCGCGCCCAAACCGAGAAACTTACGCTCGGAGGGGGCGGGGGGTGATGGGGCGCTGGTGTGCAACCAGGGTGGAGGCCTACGAGAGCCTGGTGCGGCATCTGGCCGCTACGGAGGAGGCCGGAGAGGACACTGCTGTTCTGGCGGCGCAGGCCGCTGTGGAAGCCATCCGCCTTCCCCAAGTGGTGCAGTTGGACGGCCTGCTGGGCCTTGCCGCTATTCAGCAGCTCGCCGTGTCGCAGCCACAGCTCTTTGCCCTCCTCAAGATCTTCGCCGAGGAGTCCTTGTCGGCCTACACCCGCTTCCACGAATCCAACCCCGGCTTCCTTGAGTCTGTTGGTGCGCTCAATGCCTCTGCTTGCTGCCAGATCGTCGTCCCCCCCCCCTCTACTCACTCGTGGGGCGCGCAGGGCTGACGCACGAGGAGTGCCAGCGGAAGCAGCGAGTGCTGGCTCTCGCGGGGCTGGCCTCGGGCCGGGAAGAGGTGACCTACGCACAAGTGGCGCAGGAGCTGGGCGTGGAGGAGAGAGAAGTGGAGGCCTGGGTCATCGAGGCCGTCGGTGCGGGCGTTGTGGATGCTCGCATCGACCAGACTCGGCGTGTGGTGCTCGTCAACCACGTCACCCTGCGGACCTTTACCGCCGAACACTGGCAGCAGATGAGCTCTCGCCTCGCCCTGTGGAGGGACAACCTGGTCTCCCTCCTCGAAGTCGTGCAGCAGAACAAGAAGCTCGCTGCCTGATCTCTTCTTGCCCCCCCCCCCATTTCGCTCGCTTCAGCGTCCCACCTCGCTGTGGTCTCGCCCCCGGCTTGAGCGAGGCGTGTGTGCATCGCCACTACCACCGGTTGGCGCGAGATCAATAAACCATCCCCCCCCGCCCCACAATGCTTTTGCCCCCCCTCCTCTCGCATGTGCTGCGCGGGGCCTCCACAGCTGCATTAACATTCCAGCCATTCCTGAGTCGGCACAAGGGGAACCCCGATTATCGCCGACAGCTCCGCGGGGATTGCCGGGGGGGGCCCTGCTGCGCAGTTTCTTTCGCCGCCTCCTCCTCTTCTTCCCCCCCGACCGGAACGAAGCTTGCCTGCACCCTCTTCCCTGCGCCGCTCTTCTCTTCTACCTTCCATAGTTCGCCACCCACCCACCACCACCCAAATGGAAAACAAGCAGCAGCAGCCCACCCCTTCCTCCTCCAGCTGTACGTGCCCCCCC
>CDFA01025107.1:35561-50849 GCA_000826305.1 Acanthamoeba healyi | reverse complement strand
CCGCGGGACGGAGGCGGAGAGGAGATGTCGCCGAAGGGACTGCGGCCGAACATGGCAGCACCGAGCCCGCCCAAGAAGCGGTTGCCTCGGCCTCGTCCTCGTCCGCCACGAGCGAGGAGGTCGTTGATGTTGTCCTCCTGGTCGAGGTCAGCGTCGATGGTCTTGGTGTGTGTGATGGCGTAGAGCAGGCGCTCGCGCATCACCTTCACGCTTGTGTAGGCGGGCAGCTTGATGTTGAAGAAGCACGTCTCGGCATGCGGCAACCGAACATCCGCGTTGTCGCAAGGGAACGGGAAGATCTTCATGGGCTCGTTCTTGAGCTCGGCTTCAGACGGCAGACGCTGGCGACCCCAAGCGAATCGCAGGAACAGCATCCGCTCGTGGTGGCCGAAGTCTTCGAGCACCTTCCAGAAGTGCTGTATGTGCGCGTCCTGTTCCGTGATGCCTGCTCTGTACCTCGTGTTCCTGCATTTACGTTTGTTATACCAGGTTAGCGGTGCGTTGTGAGGCATCAACGCACGAGGAGCGAAGGCTAACCTGCGAAGGACATCGAGATTGATTTCGGTGCGGCCACAGATGCGCATCTCGAGATCTTGCCAGGTGAAGAGGTTGAGAAGCGGAGTGGGAACGAGGGTTCCGATTCCTTTGACGAGGGCCTTCATTTGGGCATCGCTCTCGTGCAGTCGCGCGTGCTGAGCCAGCGCCACGTATTCCTTCCGGTCCTCGTAGGTCAGTGGCTTCTCCTTGCCTCCGGGAATCAGCTCCACCTGATGCATAAGCGGCCAGTCAGCATATAAACACACCACATTAGGCGTGCCAAGGCAGTGAAAGGACACGTACGATGGTCTTGTCGCTGAGGCTGGTGGTAAAGTTCTCGAGGATGGAGGCCTGGAAGAGGTCCTTGTCCATTTCTAGCATGCGCTGTAGAGACTCCATGGTGGAGTAGTCAATCGACTTGAGATCCTGTAGAGTGGGTTCAACGCCCACAAGCGGCTTCCAGAACAGCGCCGGCAGGTTGAGCGACAGGATGCTCTTCGTGCGCGCTGCAGAAAATAGAAAGGTCAGGTTGGGATAGGTTTAGAGCTGCATTGCACGTGTGAACGTACCAGCAATTCCCATCAACTTGCCCAGGAACTCGAACATCCGGAGGTGTTCGGGGGAGTTGGATGAGGGCTTCAGAATGAACTTGTCGCGGTTCTCACCCACGCCGATGGTCTGCATGGCCTGCTGCCGATTCGGACACGGCACGAAGAGGGGCAGAACCTCCTGCTGCTGCTCTGGCTCGCCTACGAATCGACGCATACGCGTTACTTTCTACGACGCTATTCATTCAAGGCGGAGCGACACGTACTGGCGGAGGTCGATGTCGAAGTAGAGGTGTTCTCGCTGCCAGGCTCCACAATCTCTTCAGGTTGCAGCTCGGAACACAGCTGCGAGATCGTCTCCTGATAGGGACCGACTGCACAGGAAACGACGACACACACATCAAAGATGTGAGTCTACGCGCACGTGCATAGTACTAGCCAGATACGCGTTTTCGTACCTTCGCCTTCGACGCGTTCGCCTCGAAGAGTAACCTTGAACGCGCGCTCGTTCTGCCGCAGGCAGGCCGGGTCGAGATGTCCGAGCTGCTTATAGACCTGCATGAACACTGTCTTCTCCTGAGAAGCCGCATCGGCAGATATGGAGAGCTGTCCCAGACCCGATCTATACTCGCCACCAACATCCATGGTGAGGAAAAAGTGACGAGTTACTCAAAGCTTGACACAAGCGTGTACGTACCCGTTCAAGAACGCCAGCCCATCCCTCGAGCTTCGCAAGACAGTCTTGAGACGGGAGATGGAGATGGACGGCGGAGGACGGGTGGCGGCCGTGCGGGCTAGGATAGAATCGAGGAACTCGATCTTGGTGAGGTAGAAGATCAAATGGCGTAGCAGGCTCAGCTTCTGAGCCAGGCTTCCCTCTACGGCGTGCTGCGTGAGGTCGACGAACGGGAGCGCCTTGCTCACCAGCACATTAAACTGTTGGATGCACAGGAATCGCAGTTTCAAGGCCACCGGGGGCACATAGCGCAGCTTGTCATAGTGCTGCCTCTCTGCACATGAAAGAGGAGTTCAGCAGGGAAGCGTGTAAGTGACCACTGGCCGATGTTGTGAACTGAGGGACGTACCAATATCAGTTGTGATGTCGACGTCTTCGGGTGTGAGGTCGAGCGGCTTCTTCCCCGACTTCTCGGAGAGACAGTTGACGAGTTCAACTAGCTGCTCGTCCATGGCGTGAGTCCAGCGAGAGGCCTTGCACCACTGGCCGGCAGTCTGCTCGGTGATGGCTAGCTCCGAATCGTAGCCCAACCGCTGGAGCTCGTCCCAGCTGTGCTTGGGGTGCTGGTAAGCCTCGCGGTAGTACAACGTCAGGAAGCCGCGCAGCGTGAAGCGGCCGCCCTCAGAGTCGAACTTCTCAAGGAAGAAGCGCAGGTCTTCGGCTGAGAGCGGCTCATTCGGGTGGCAGTGGACCTGCAGCACGTTGAGCTCTTCCGGAGACATGTAGCCAGGTTGTGACACTCCAAACCGGTAGAACACTTCCGTGTACACCATCTCGGCTCGCTCGGTGAGCTTTCCGCCGTCGGTCAGCTTCGGCTTGTTCAACTGCGACGTTCACGAGCAAGGATGAGCATCAGGAGAACGTTGTTGCGCACGGAAACACGCGGCTGAGGGTTTCGTTACGTGTACCGAACTGAGTTGGGCTGGCTTGCTGAGAAAGAGCGATCGAGCGCTCCAGCGGGATTCGGATAGGAAAGCTCGCGGGAAGTCTTTGTCGCTGAAGAAGCACTCCAGCACCTCGTCGAGAGCCGCTATTGCGTTGAAGTTGCGAATTCCCTCGCTCACTGCCGACTGCGTCATCACGGACTCACTCGCCGAAAGGGTGAGCGAGGCCGGGAACGACTCCTGATGTACATACAAGTTGGCGTGCCCGAGTGTTAGGAGTGGAAATCAAGGGCGAGTTCGCCGGGAGTACGTACCGGCACCTCATCCAGGGAAGTAGGATAGAAAGACAGAGAAGTGAGCGCAATGTTGTCCTCGACGGTAGCCGTGGCTAGAAGAGCCATCTTTCGCTTGAGAACGATGAGCTCGGAGAGGTTCTGTAGATAGGGCGAGTGCAAGAGGTCGACCTCACAAACCAGACAGAACAGCTCCTCCTCGAGCGCTGCGGTGGCTGTGGTGAACTGCTGCAGGTCGCGTTTCACGCTTTCTCTGTCCATACGCTTGGCCTTCTCGGCGCTCTTGCGAGGGCTCGACATCTGTTTGTCTTGAGTCACCTCGTCCTCCACGCCTTCGCTCTCCTTGTCGATGATCTTTCTCTTTCCTTTGCGCAGTCCGTGCTTGTGCCACTGGGACTGGAAATCGTCGATGGCCAGAGTCATCAGGCGCTTGAGAAGGCGCAACACCACCGTCTTCACTACCTCGGGCACCTTGGCGGCCTGAGAGGGAAGAAGGAGAAAGCCATTCGTTAACCATCGCATCGAGATAGAGTTTGTCAATCGCTGCCAGACGTACCCTGAGATATTGTGTGAGCTGAGCATACAGACGGCTGTAGAGGGTGCCAGGAGGGGAGGGCAAAGACTCCTCCTCCTCCTCCTCCAGCGTCATGGGCTCGTGATCATCAGTAGGCGTGTGATTCCTGAAATGAACAACACACTCCTGTGTCAGCTCACTTCCCACGTAAGCTGTGGTGGCTGCGCCATACCGAGCTACATCTGCTTCTTCCGCCAAGAACTCGCTGACCCAGAGCGCCAGGTTGAGCAGTTCGTTGGTGGGCGTCACGTTTATCAGATACCCCCATTGAGGCTCATTGTTGGGCATGCCGCTCTGGCGCTGAAAGAGGGAAAGGGGCACGTGATGAGTACAATGGTGGTGGTAGTAGTGACCAACTTGCAGCGAGCGCTGATCGCGTACCTGGAATTGCAACCAGAAGCGATTGCTAGTGATGACCACCGGATGGAACTGGGACAAAGAAGCGCCAGTGAAGCGTCGCAGGGGTTTGGTGCACTTATCGTCAAGGTAGATGGTCAACGCATCAGCATCGGACAGCTTGCAACGTCTGGTTCGTGAATATGAGGATTAGCAATCAAAAATCCCGCTACTACCAGCCAAAGGAGGAGGAGGAGGAAGAGGTGAAGGGTGCATACCTGTCGAACGTGACGACCAAGCCCATTGCGTCAGGGACGGAGAATTCCTTCACAAAGTCCTCCGTTCCGTGCGGGTGCTCTGACTCGCTGGTGAGGGCAAAGCGGCTAGAGAAGGCGGCCGATTCTTTTAGCAGGTTGGCTGACTCAGCGAGTAACAGGTGCAGGAAGTTTGACTCCTCGGTCCTGGCAACACATGACAACGAACACGGCACAGGGTATTAGTAACTCACTCACGTGCGCCATATAGAACTTGGGCGAGTACCTGCAGAGGCGCTGCAGTTGCGTCCAAAGAATGTGCATGATGTCGCCGCCAGCGCTGCTAATCTCGCCCGATTGACGCAGGTTGGGTATGGGTTGGGCCAGGTAGGCCTTGGCAATGAGACGAAGTGCCTTCAGGAAGTTGGCAGGGCCGCCCAGCACCTCTACCGAGAGCGGGCTCGTGGTAGGCCAGTTATTGAGGAGGCTGATGATGGCATCCCTGGCATAGAAGCGACCCAGTCGCATCTCTGCCTCGAGCAGCTCCTCTCGGAGCATCGTGCGAGCGTCAGCGTCACTCTGGCCGTTGGCCGAAGCGATGCGTGTGGCTTCATCGGCCATTCGTAGCGATTGCAAAGGGAACCACCATTCCTCGCTGACAGCCCGCTCTGGGTCGTAGAACTGCAGCAGCGCTACTAGCCTGGTTCTGTCGACAGCTATGATCTCGCCAGTACGCCCAATGGCCTGTGTACAAAGTTATGGTCACTGATTGAGTTGCACCGACTCAGAAGCTTACAAGTGTGGTTGGAGTACTTACGCGATACTTGGCATCGACCCATCCTGTGAGATCGGTAGCGTCCAGCGCACGGTCGGCGACTACACACTTGGTACCGATTCGAAGGCGCGACACCTCGAGGGGCGTTGATGAGGCGACGATAGCGCTACGAGTAGGGGATGCGTCTGCGGGCTCGCCGACAAAAGCATAGGCCTCACCAGGGTAATCGATTGATCTGACACCAGCGCTAGTGCTTGTGCTTGTGCTGGCGCTGCTATCCATGCTTATGTACCAAGGAGACACGCACATTGTTAAGCAATGAAACGAGAACCTGACGTTCGGCAGCGTGCTCGAGGTGAACTTCAGCAGCGTGTGGTGAAAAATACCTCTCAGCGGTGTGACTGCTGCGTCGCTCCTGCTGGATGCTGAGTGCTTGCGCATGGGCCTGCTCAGCGCTCCAATTGTTGAAATTATCGAAAGACCACGATGCTGCCTCTTCCACATTGTCGTTGTTATGCATGAGCGCATGAATACAGAACTCACGCGGCAGGCCAACGAAGCTCATCAATAGCTCGGCCTAAACGTTAACACCACAAGAAGATCAGCCCCCAAACGAAAGAGCTGAGCGGCTAAGGTTGCGTGAAGACTGAAGTCGTACCTGCTCCTCGCGTGCCGCAATCTTGGCGTCTTCGGCTTCTCTTAGGCGACGTTTGTTGGCCTCTTGATCCTCACGCAGTTTGCGCACCATTTCGGAGTCCTTTTCGGCCAGATCTTGCGTAGGAGGGCAGGCGAAGGGCCGATGGCCAAAGTTGGCACTGATCTCCGTGCCGCTTGAGCGCAGACGCACCATAGGCACCAGCCGCAGCTCAGGAACGTCAATGAAGGCCGGGCCCAAGTACTCACCATTTCTGTTCACGGATTGAATTACCGAAACGTGGTTAAGGAGCGAGTGAGGAGGATTGACGATTCAGCGAGCAGCGTAGTACCTAGTGAAGTAGATCACACCGCCGTCCCGGCGAGACCAACCGCAGCCTATCACATCCCCGACCGAGAACGAGGAGTTATAGGGAAGCTCCTGTGATTGAGGCACTGCGCCGTAGAGCAGATCACTGATGGGAATGGTAGAGCAAACACAAGTTACTCCATTTGTCTCATGTGCACGTGATAGAGAGGTACGCCAAAAGAGCATGCATGGTTGAAGCGTACTTGTGGGTGTTCTCGAGATGGCCAAAGAAGTTGGACGAGACGTAGTTGGGGTCGCCCAGAGGGGTGCTGGCGCAGATCGGGCATACCACGGGGAGAGTGCTACCGTGGTGCCTACGTTGAATGTGATGGCACAGCTCGGCAGATGTGAGCTTGTCCAGATCGCAGTAGGGACATCGGTAGGTGAGCTCACTCTCCTTGCGCACACGAGGCGCAACCTTGTTGCCGTTATTGCCGCGATATTCGTAGAAGCAGTCGCCCCAACCTAGAGCAATGACAAAATGACGGAGATAAGGATACTACGCCACACAGGCTGAGAACCAAGATTGAGAAAGGAGGGTAGTAAACCACTGACCTGGCACTGAGCCTGCTGGGCACAAGCCGACGCCGATGCCACTACCGCTGTCATCGTTCTCAAGCGTGACCTCGTAGTAGTACTCTTCCATCGTGTCCGCCGCTATCTCGGGGAGTGCGTGTACGAGGCAATCGCCGTTGTTCCCGTAGTACTGGATGGAGAGGCGGTCCAGACCGACGAAAACGACCGCATAGCCACAGTCCTCGCTCCACGTCATCTTGATCTGGTTGCGCCAGTTGCCAGCCAGGGCGGTTTTGAGGCGCTCCTCGCTGTCGCTTTCGATGTCCAACCTGGACTTACCCTTGCCTCTAGTCGTGGACTTGCGCTCCTCGCGCTTGCGTCTGTTCTTCGAGGCTGCATCCTTTTTAGCCTTACGCTTGCTGTCGCTCGGCGACAGTTCAAGCTGCTTGACGGCTTCCTCAACGGTCTCAGTGGTTAGGCCAGTCGTCGTGTCAGCGGCGGCGCGCTTTGGTCGGGATTCCAGCTCGTAGAGTGCTTCCTGGAGATCGAAAGCCATACGTATCAAGGCCTCTTCGCTCTTGCCCTTGACGTTGCCGTGTCGGCGGGAGTCCTCTTGCTGCTCTTCGACAGGTTCGTCCTTTCGGGCAGCGATATCTTCGATCAGGAGCGGAATGAGGCGTCGGTCGGACTCGTTGGCGGCATCGAGGCAGCAGCGAATGGAGGCCGAGTCTCGGAATAGTCCCTCTAGAACCTTGAGAAGCCGAGAACGGACTTGCGCGTAGAGCAGCATCGCAGGTGAAGGATCGACGTTGGGTACCTCCCTATACAGGAACGCATTCGACTTCTCGAGGAAGGCGTGCATGGCGGAGAGCGTGTCTGCTGCAAGTGAAAAAACGCCAGAGGGGAGCTCGATCTCGGTCACTGGCATGAGCTCGTCCACGCAGTACACACGCAGCCGACGCGCCTTCTTGTCTTGGTCCGTCACGCGCAATAGCACCTAAAGTTACCAGACCAAAACGAGCTCAGGTGAGTTCGGGACGAGTCCGCATGCAAAGCGAAAGGAGCGCACCTTGACCGTAGAGGGACTGAGGAAGCTGGTCACAGTGCCCTCACTCGCAGTTACGTTTTCACCATCAGACCTAGCCTCTCCGAGAAGCCGGACCTTGCCTCCCACACGAATATCTTCGTTCCAGCCACCGAGCACGGCGAGCACGGCAAGGACACGCTGTTGGTTAGCCAGTTCGGCGTTCTGGCCTTCGGCGCCAACGTCAGCGGTGGCCTTTTCCTTGCCCTTGGCTGAAGTCGAGGCTCTCTGGCTCAGCGACTGGACGAGAGCAGCCAGGTGGGAGAAGTTTTCCTGAAGCTTGTCCGTGAGGAGTGGTTGCCACTCCGGAGCACTGAGGAGCGTGCGAAGGAATGATATGATCTCGGACGCAAGCGAATAGTCCACACGGCGACTTCGCCAGGTGTAGAATTGCGACGAGGAGGTTGTCGGCTCTGGTTCAGCGTTCGTCTTGGGCGTGGGATCCTGGCGCGCGATGGTGACCGAGAAGCCCTTGGCGGCTAGCAGGCTTGCACAACGACGGCACTTCTCGATGCTCGAGTCTCGCAGGACCACGGTTTGGTCGATCGCCTTCAGCTCACGCACAATCTCCTTTAGATTGACGTCCAAGCCCGATTCGCCAGTGGTGAGCTGAGACTGGGGCAGCATCCGGAGGACATCAGATACGGTAACGCCTTGCGGGCGGTGAAGGATCAGCGAGTAGCAGTGTCTGCCGATCGTGCTGCCCTCGACGCTCTCGGACGACGAGGTACGAGAGAGCGCAGGAGATGAGGCTTCGCTGGTCGCGGTGTCGATCGGCGCGGTGTGGCTGCTGCCAGCGATGAGAGAACCGAGCAGGCCGATGAAAAACTCGACCACCTCGTTCGCGCTCATGCCCCCTTCATCCGATGACTTGCCAAAGCGGCCCGGCTGTAGCTGGTGGACGACGTGGCGGCACAGACGCGTCACCAGCCGTTGTACGCGCGGCGAACCCAGCTTGAGCAGGGACATCAGGTTGTGAATGCTCTCCGACGATGAGAAGAACCGTTGCATGGTGGCCGTGCGCTTGAGCTGGTAGAGCAACGCGAGGAGCGAGTGATGATAATCGTCGTCGAGGTCGCTCGGTCGCTGAGTGCTGATAGCCTCTTCCTGCTTGGAGCGGCTTCCAAGCTCAGTGAAGAAGATAGTCCGCAAAACGTTATCCTGCAGGGTCAGGATCTGCTGTGCCGCGTCTTCTCGAAGGTGGTTGTTTTTGAGGGCGAGCGGCGTTGGAGTCCAGGCGAGGCAGCGCGCGGCCACGAGAAGGAAGAGGTCGCGCGATACCCGCACGACGCGCTTCTTGTGCGTGCGGAGCTTGTTTGCGGAAAGTATCTCCGTTGCCGGCTTCGTTGACGACGACGACGACGACGACGACGTTGAATCCAGGGAGCAGGTGACGTCATGGGTCGATAGCTTGTGCAGGATGTTGTAGAAGTCGCTGTTGCTGAAGAGCTCGTAGTCGAACATCTGGTAGTCGAGCGCGAGGGAATTGAGAACCAGCGTCTGGAACTTGAGTTGCTCAGCCTCTTTTTCCCTGACCGCTTCGGCAGAGAGGCAGCGCAGGAGGAACTTGAACAGTTCAGCGAATCTCTGTCGCACGGCCAGAATTGAATGCCGTGAGCACCCCTCAAGTCCATCCACGTAGTGGGTGCCTGTTTGTCTGTTATGTGAGGGACGGAGAGAGCGTGAGTCACAGGGTGCGCCACCCAACTTTTAACGCACACGCACCACCGCACACGCAACAGTTATCGTACCTTAGCGAACGACCAAGGTGCTTGACGATCTCCCGCTTCGCCGAGGGCAGGGAGCAGCGGTCCAGAAGGTCGATGAAAACGCGCAGTCCCTGGCAGCGTGATTCGGAGCGAAGGGTATGAAGTCGCACCAGCTGCTCCAACGGTTCTAGCGGAAGGAGAAGCTGGATGAAGCTGATCGTTGCTCGGGCGTGCGTCATCAGCTCCTGCGAGGAGCTGCACTGCTTGGCACTGGCGGCGAAACGCAATAGGAACAAAGCCTCGGCGAGTACGTGCTTGGCGAGCCGTGTGTAGACCTCTTCTCGAGTGGGCAGCTCGGGTAGCGGAGCCTCTTCCTCCAGCGGAGTGGCTTTCTTCTTGCCCTCTGCCTTGGCCGCTCGACGTGCTGACTCTTCTGCCACGGCTCTCCTGCTGCGCGCTTTTTCCTCCTCAGCTTCGGCTTCTTCTTCGTCGTCGTCCTCTTCTTCGTCCTCGTCGAGGTCTTCGTAGCCCTCGTCTTCCTCGTCCTCGTCGTCGTCGTCATCTTCGCCTCGGAGTCGAGCCTCTTCCTCTTCCTCTACCATGATATCCCACATGACGTCTTCGTCCAGCTCAAGACGTTGCTGTATCAACTGTTGTTGGAGCCGCCGAAGTGATTGGCGCGCTCTTGCCAGGTGGCTTTGCTCGTCGTTCGACCCTGCTGGAGTCTCCTTGGACGTCTCCACGCGTCGCCGCTCTCGTTGCTTCGCTTCTTCGTCGTGCTTTTGTACGGCTTCGCTCATGATGGTCTGCTGTTGCTGCATGATCCACAGACGGATGGAGCCAGCCGTGGCCAAAACCGATTGCAGCGCGGGAGGTGGTGAAGAAGGACCACTGGTGTCCTTTGCCTCTGCGAGATGAGTCCGGAGTTTCGCCGCCCACTCGACGAGCAGCGTCTCGAGGTTAGCGTGCTTGGCGATGGCGGCGAACGTGCCTCGGACGGCTGATGCTACCACCTTCTCCGCTTGCGCGGGAATGGGTAGGCGCGGCCCGGCCGCACTGACCCACCTCACGAGAGCTCCGAGCTCGTCGTCCGAATCATCGGCTGCCATGAACCTCTTGAAGAAATCGCCCTTCGAATCCGCGGCACCGCTTTCCTCCACGTCCATGCCTTCGGTAGTCGTCGTCGTCGTAGTCGATGCCGCAACAAGCGCTCTCTCTTCGCTGTCCTCCAGGCCTGCCGAAAACAAACCTGAACGCAGGTGCGAAAGGTAGGACTTCTCTTGGCTCGTCTCCGGCGTGCCTGCCATGAGCGTGCTCGAAAGCATGCCGCAAACGGTGCCAAGCGTCTTTTCCAGCTCCAGAAGCCAGGCAAAGGGGTAGGTTACGGGTGTCTCTGCTTCGTCCTCCGTCTCCGGTAGCGTCGCTTCTGCCCGGAGCACGAGGGGCGATGCTAGCACAGGTGTTTGGCTCTTCCTCCGCCTACGCTCGAGAAGAAAACATCACTCACTGGGTCAGTCTACCGCCTTAGAATAAGACATGAGTTGGTGGATTCAACAAACCTGCCCTTGTTGGACCGATCTTTGGAAGAAGGCGTGCGGGCAGCTTCAGCTGCAGCGAGGGCAAGTGCTGCTGCCTCTTGCTTCCTCTTCCGCTTGTCCGCCTCTTGCGTGAGATGCAAGTTCGTAAAGGCGGCTCTGCTGGCCACGAAGAACTTGTTCATCTCGTCCAGCTCCCATAAGAGTTTCGAGAGCGTAGGCAGCACATCCACGAAATCGGGCCGATCGGCAAAACGATACAGCGAAGTGACCAGCGGCGGCAGCACCACACCGAACAGCGAATTGCGCAGCGCTTCTAGGCGTACGACAAAGGATTGCGCACGAGTCTAAAGATGCCGTCAAACCATACAGAGTGAGTTCCCACAACGGCAACGATTAAAAAGAACACGAATAAGGGGTAAATTAGGTCGCAACGGCTGGTACCTGGTCATTAGCATCGATGACAGCTTCACCTTCGCGCAAAGCAGAACGAGGCAGGACGAGCTCCACCATCTCGACGCCCTTCTGCACCATCAGGCTAGTCCAGCGCAACACTCGCTTGACGTCTGCCAAACAAAGAACAAGAAGAGTTAGCAAGCAAGGCCATAGCGCATAGGTAGAGGTGTGGTTGTAGTTTACCGCCAATCGTGTCAGCAGCGAGCGGGGCCTCTTCATCGCCAGAAGTCTCGCCGTTGAACGAGATACCGATTGAGCTGAGCAGATCCCTCTGCACAGCAAGAAGGACATTGTAGATGGTGCGGGCCTCCTCGGCAGGTGTCGAGCCTATCGGAGAGCCCTCAGTGTCGAGCAGCAACGACCTGACCTCCTGCTCTCTTCGGGTCTTCCTGACTTTGGCGTCTTCGCTGTTTTTCTTCGTCAGCCCGATGGCGAGCTCGATCAGGTCCCGCACAAGCTTCTCTGACGATTCGCTAGTGGCAGGCACAAGCTTCGTGGTCGCTTCGCTCGGCGAGTCCTCTGACGTCTCCTGCTTCTTTGTCCCTTCGGTGGTTTCAACCTCGGACGCAATCGGAGCAAAGAGCATGTCGCTCAAGCTGAGGGCAAGCTCCTGAGACAGCTTCTCGAGCAGATCATCGAGGAGGAGTCTCACAGGGGACGCGAGAAGCTGGCTAGAAGGAAGGCCGCCTACCATTGTAACAGGCTTCTGCTCCTCCGCTTGAAGAATGGCTAGCAGCTCGTGCAGGAACTTGACCTGCTTATCATGCGTCGGGTAGAAGACCGGTAGACCCACGAGCAGACAGCGCCTGGCATCAGCCTGAACGACGCGGTCGTGCGTTTTGTCCGCTGCCCGCTTGTCTCCAGCGGGAGTCGTGGTGGTGGTGGTAGTGTTGGACTGCGGTAGCGTCTGACCCAGAGCAAGCCGGAGGAGAAGGTCTCTGATATCCAGAAGCACCAGTCCGAAACTCTTGCTGGCCTCATCAGGCGAGAGTGCCTACATTGGGCAGCCAGTTAGTGAGGGGAAACAAAACCTCTCTTTCGGACTGGTCACATGAGCGATGGCAGGAATGACATGATAGTACCTGGATGAGATGTTGCACGTTCGCTGTCAGAATCTGTAGAAGCGAGCTAACTACGAATGACTCCGCATTGCTTGCCCGGGAGCCTGCGAGCGGGGCTGCCAAGGCCGCGGTAGCGGTGTCTTCATCGCCTTCCGGCAAAGGCTCGTCCGGACGATTGCCCGGGCTGCCCTCGGGTTCACTAGCCTCCGGTCCGTGCTTTGCAGAAAGAGCGCGCTCGAGCAGCGCGTAGATGGCGGACAGCGTGTCACCCGCTTGCGCGGATCGCTCCGCGACGAATGGTTGTTTGATGGGCGCCGATCTATCATGCCGACCAGAAGAAACGCAGCGCTTGGCGAGGACGGACATGTTGGCCAGCAGTATCATGGCAGTTTTCTGTCGGCTTAAGGCTTGCTGCGGTGTCGCTTTGCCCTATGTAGGTCAAATTGGTCAATAAACCGAGCATGTGATGCGAAGGTACCAAGCTCAAGCTCAATACCTGAGGCAAGACGTAGCGCATGAGCATCGTTACGGGGTCGGTCTGGACGAACGAAGGGCTGGTCTTGCCTAGGTGCGTCCAGCGTAACACAGATGAAGTGTCGGAGGAGTGCATCCACAAGAGGTTATTATGGCGGTCGAAGCAAATGCATTGCCCTGGGAGATATTGACCGACACACAAGTTAAGTTACACGCTGGCACGATGTGCAGTGCAAGAATGAAGCAGGCTTTACACGCGAGAGACTCTCAATGAACAGCATACCATTTTGGCCGTTTTCAACCATGAGGTCGCTGACGTGTCGTCCATGGCGAATGTTGAATACGCGGCACATCATCTTACCGCGCCGCAGAGTATTGGGCGGCACACCCGATGGGAGAAGCACACCCAACTGGTGTCCGGTGGTGAAGAAGTATCCCGAGGCCAGGCACTGCGGCGCAAGAGCAGGCACAGCATTGGCTGTACGAGTCAAAGAGTGCAGTGCTTAGTTCGTAAAATGATCGTTAAGTTTAAGAATCTAGAGTACTCCAGAGGCGGGAAATGCGAACCTGGCTGTGGCTCGGCGATGATGTCCATGGCATGGTCCTTCGTGTGCTGCTTGCTAGTAACTCCCAGTTGCTGGCAGGTGTGGCAGAGGTTGTACTCTCGGCACACAGGGTCGGAGCACATGTATCGCTGGCCGCGGAAAGCGTGGCGCTGGCAGCCGTCGCAGACCACCCCGTGGTGCTGTCCGGTCAAATTGCTCGGGCCTGGAAGAGGGCAAAGAAACTGATCAGTTCGGTTGCCGCATTAACAACGAAGATCTTCGTTTAGGCCAAGCGCCTTACCCTGCAGAACCGTCGCCGAGATGCACTTGAAGCTTTGTAGGGGGTCGTAGGCGAAGAGCTTAAATTCGCTCTTTGCAGCAGCCCTTGTTTCCGCGACGACGTAGATGTAACGGCCGTCAGTCAGCATGGGCACACAGCTTGAATTGATGATGCTGGCCGGCTGAAGACCCTCTCTTTCAGCTGTCGAGAGGCGCACCTCACCCTCTTCCTAAACACTCAAACAGACGCAGCTGGTGTGAGAACATGCATTGTTGCGGGACTTGTCGCAAAGGCAACTCAGACTCACACCAACCACCCACGGGAGAAGGTGAAGGTTACCTCGAGGGAGTCTGGATTGATCTTGATCAGGCCTGGAAAGGGGCACTTGGGTGTCTTGAGGTAGAGGGTGTTATTTACATGAACAAGCCAACTGCGCTGCTCAGGTTGACCCGCGTATTTGGACTTGTAGTTGTATACATGCCCTCGCACCGTGTGCGTGCCCACGATGCCAGTGCCCACCTGAGCGTCAACACATTGATCGCGCCGCAGTGAGACCAACAGGTCACAGAGAGGGGACTGCTGTCTGGCCAGTGAGCATACCTTGAGGAGCCCTTCCTTGCTGTTCAGAATGTACAAATATCGCCCGCAAGCAGCAATGCTCGGCAGAGTGGCACCCAGGGGCATGCCCCCAGAGCTCTGGCTAAGACTGTAAGAAGAGCCCAGGGCAGAGGAGACGTCGCGCCAGTTGTAGCGCCACATGCCTGAGACCATTCATGTGTCAGTCAGTCTCTAATTGTTTTTTTTTAACAGTACACGCACAGACTCTCAGCAAGCAGTGTGCAGCTGCCTTACCTTGGTAGGCCTCCTCAAACAAAGAGCACAGCTCCTTGTGCTTGCGGAAGTCTTCCAGCTGCTTGAGATATGGCACCACGCTGCGCAGCGCTTCCTCTCTGCCCTTCCCAGCTGGTACGTCGGAAGCGGGCGGCGTGGTCGAACCTTCTTGAGCAGGTGCGGATGCGAGCTTCTCTTCCGTTGGATCCTTTCTGATCGGGTCGAGCAGATGAATCAACGCGTCCAGCGAAGTCTTGACTGAGCCTCGCATGAGGGCCAGGATGAGCAGCAACGTTACAGCCTGCACACATTGCGGATCAAAGTAAACTTCTGCCATTGGCCAGCTGAAGCTGAATGCATGGAGAAGAAGTGGCTCGTGTGTACCTGACTGCGCAGAGAAGGACCCGTGGATTGCGTCTGTTGAGTGTTGGTCTTGGCGCTGCGAGCTTGCCCGTTGCCGCTGAGAAAGGTGGTGAGGAGCTCCTCAAAGGCGTCGAGCGTCTTGTTGTCCTCCTCATGGAACAGCGAATAGGGCGGGAGGTCAGAGAAAAGCTGAAGGATGCTTGAGGCGTTCTCGCGGAGGCGACTCTCCGATGTAGTCTTGGCGAGCAATTGCTGGAGTGCCTCCATCGTTTGTCGCTTGGGGTCCACCTCTTCTGCCTCCTCTTCCTCGTCGTCCGAGCGACTCTTCTTCGCCGGCGCCTTCCTTGTTCGCTTCTGTACCGCAGGCACCCCATCAGCAGGCGCGTACGTGAACCCCTCGAATAGTCCTACTGGTGGTGCCGCGTGATGGTGCGCTTCGTGAAGCACCTGGCCTTCCTGCTGTGCCTGTTCAGCGTCACTTGGCGGTTAGCACA
>CDFA01025107.1:11786-35539 GCA_000826305.1 Acanthamoeba healyi | reverse complement strand
GTATGCACAGCGGTAGGTTGGGGGGGGGGGCTGGAACTGTACCAGTGCTCTATTCTTGCTGTTGGACTGCTGCAGCAGGCGCTGTCGGGCACAGCCCTCCTGTATGCGGCGAAGCAGCTGCACGCGACGTGCCAGCAGGCTGGAGAAGGACGAGTTGGCGACCGACGAGGACAGGGACATGATCTCGGTCAGGAAGTGGGCCACGGGCACTCTCGGCTCTTGGCCCCCACCGGTGGCAGCGGTGCTCTTTTTTTCGTTGTTTTCATCTTCGTTCGTGCTTGTAGTTGTGTCCTCCTCATCGTCGACGATGCCGCTCAGGGCAAACGAGAAATCCTCAGCGTCGCCTGCAGATGCGTCGTGCGCTCGCGTGGCGTGGAAGAAGCTCGTCTCTGCGCCCAGGGCGGAGGAGGAGCCGCCCCCTGGGCCCTGCTGCTGCTGCCTGTTGGGGGGCAGCTGCAGCAGAAAATCGTTGGCAAAGAGAGAGGCCTCGTTGAGCGATGCCCAAAATGCATCCGATCCCGAACCACCGCCCGCGGCCGCGTAGTGGTGATGATGCTCCATAATCGACGTTATGTTATGAGGTGCGGCGGCTGGCGGCAGACCAAACGAGGCAGCGTAGAGCTGCTGCAGCCGAGCCTCCATCGAATCCCAATTCTCTGAATCCTCCCTGTAGTATTTCTTCTTCTTTTTTGGCCCATTGCATTCTGGAGTGATGACGTGGACATTGAGGCACCGCCTCCTAAAATTATGGGCTGGTGTGGTGGTACGCCTATTTGTCGCCGCGACCATGGAGGAAGGCGGCGGGGCTGCTGGCGGCTCGATCCGATGTGAGGCTGCGGATGAGCGTCTCAATAGTTTGGCGCTTCGACGCCTTGCCGCCGAGCGCCACGGAGAATCGCCCCAGCGTGGTCTCAGTCTCGAACCTGGCAGACGGACAGACCAGATGGATCGAGATGATCAGGCGCTGCACAGATCGATCTTATCGCAAACTGAGTCATAATGTTGAACGTACTTTTGCAGCAGGCCGACGAGCTTGGGTATGTCAGTAAGATCAGGGTACTTGGATCGTCGCACCCTGTCGTCCAGAAACTCCAACACGTTGTCCACCAGCAGCAAGTTCACCAACTGCCAGACGTTCCCAAAAACAGTGATCAGCAGCGCGAGGCGGAACGATCATCGGAAGTAACAGATGAAAGAGGACCGGTCTTCCGTTTTACCTGACGCAGTTCCTGAAGAGCGCTCTGGAGGGAGGGAATGTTCCACTGTCGAATGTAGCCTTCGGCGTATCGCAAATCGTGATCTAGACTCTGTATCGCCGCCTTGTTGATGCGCTTGGCGTCGTTGTTGTACACCATGTTCTGCGCGGTAGTAACACGCAAGAAGAGATAAGCTACTTTGATGCTGAGGCTCCAGCGTAACGATCGACACATACCCGGAAGCAGATGGCCATGCGATTGAATGCCTCGAGCGTGATCTCGTCACGCAACTCTTGCCGCAACGGATCAAAGACGGCTAACGTCGTTTGCAAGAAGAGGAACAACTCTGGAAAATCACCTACGTTAGCTTGCTACGCCTACACCTCAAAGAGAACAGCCGAGGAGAAAGACGTACCACCGACCCAATCTCGGGGTTCTTTGGCTGGAGCTTGTGGCGTCCTGTGGAGTATGCAATTTGGTGGTTAGGATGGGTGCATACACATGCCTGTGCGAGTGATCACTAGCACAGGCACGTGTATGTCAGCGAGGTTGACCGCACCAGTTGATGTCCACGTTGTCGAAGAGCTCGTCGATCTTGCGGTCGATAACTTCAAACATACGCTTCTCAGCATTCTCCCGCAGCGCATCAAACATCGATCGGCTCAGCGGTGAAGCCTCCGCGCCCAGGTACCTAGACAACGCGTTTGATTAGCGAATGTGTTTGTGAGCCAGCATGCTGAGTAATGAGGTGCCGTACTTAAAGGAGGAAATGTAGCCCTCAAAGATGTTGCAGCAGTTCTTCATGAAGGGGAGGCTCAAAGAAAGCTGCACTAACGACGAGATGTTGCTTGTGCTCGAATCGGTCACCTGTTTGCTGATCGTGCTGCACATCACCTTCAACAGCAGCTCCGTTCCCTGGTGGTGACGTGCGCGCAATAACCATGCCAGTGCATACATGTGAGGGAGCAGCGATCGACGGCCAAACAATCTGACGTGTGTGAGCGGCACCTTCTTTACGAACTCGTCCGTATCGGCGAACAGGCCCTTGGAGAATTCGTAGTAGGTCTTGATGAAGTGCTTCACGATGGACACGCAGTTTGGCACAAACGCGCAAAAGGGAAACTTCATCGGCAGTCTGATCGACGGCAAACCAAAGGTGAAAGTTAGCATCTGTGGGCGAGGAGAGGAGCTCCAGGTGATTGACTCATATACCGCAACTGGTGAGGGAAGATCTGATCCAAGCTGTTGTCCAAGATCATGAGCTGATACTCCTCCTGATCAGCTATGTACAGCGGTTGGAAGGTTTCCCTTTCCATCACCTGCAGGCCATTGGTCAAAGTCAGCATATAAAACACATCCAACGCGCCGAGGAAGTGATAGTGTACCGTGTGAAACTCCTCGCGGTAGGATTGGGTAGCGAGATCGATGTACTTGTCTCGCATGTTCTTGAAGAAGTCTTGCATCAACGTTACGTCGTACCCGTAGGCGCTGATCGTTCGGGTGAAGAGGAAGACAAAGTCTCGCAGCTGCTGCAACACCACCACGTCCCTGCAGTACGTCGTCACCTGCTCCTGTAGGGCTGCTCGAATACGATGTGCGGCCGTATCCCACCAGCCTTTGACCTAACGTTCGTGTCGAGATGTCAGCCAAGCAATCTTGGCGAGCGTGAAGGGGAGGGCGAGTGGTGTCACAATACCGTGGAGGGGGAGATGAGATTCTGAGTCGTATGCCAGATGTGTGCCTCAACGATGAAGAACCCAGTGATTTGATAAAAATAGGATTCGTAGGCGCGCCTGCTCGCAAGGAAGGCTGGACCGGCAGGACCCTGCTGCACCAAGTGCGCTTGCAGCTGTATATCCGGACATCAAGTCAGCTAGTGCAAAGTTTCCGGAGCGCTGGCGCGTGGAGGGAAGGACGTACCTGGCGTGTGTATTGGTAATAGTTCTCGAACTCGGTGAGCGACGCCAGGTTCTCGTAGATGTGAATGCATTTGTACACGGGGGTGAACGTCACGCCGACGCGTTGGAATATGCCCACTGCAGCAACGTATGTTAGATCCGATACGAGGCCGCTCAATGAGCGAGGAGGAAGGCGAAACGTACGTTCCCCCTCTTCTCCTTCGTTCTCGTCCTTTTGTCGTGTGGTAGGCCGGCCTTGGCCGACACTGCGCCCGCTGGGCGTGGTAACTTCTTTCTTTCGTCTTGTCTTCTTCTTTTCATCCTTCTCTGTGGATTCGCTCTCCGGTGCTTTGTACACCGTGTCCTGCAGCTCTTGCTTGATCCGTTGCTCCTCCTTGATTTGAGTCGTCATCTGCTCGATGGCCAGTGCTCCGATATCCATGGCATGCTCGCGCATGCTGAACCACCAGCACAATCAGCACTAGAGCAAGCGGGACCACTCCGATCGGATTTTCTTACCTGACCAGCCATTCGTTGAATTCGTCGGTAACGTATTTCTTGATCGTCTCCTTGAGTGCTGGTATCTTGCTTTCTGTTGCGCGTACAAGAGGGTATGAGATAAGGCGAAATCACACCTCCAATCGTGGAGATCACTGGAGTGTGGTCGTGCGTACCCAAGTACTTGACGAACTCGTATCGAGGCAGCTGCGGCAACGACTGGTGCTCGATTTCTCCCAGCACCTGAAACACCCCGCTCAACGTCAATCATGGCCGTCAACTAGCACTTGCGAGTTATGTAAGATGGAAGATCGCACCTTGAGCGCCTTGTAAAACTGTCCGTCCATGATCTGTCTGTTGGCTTGTTCGCACTGGTGGAAAACAGTGACGCACCTCGAGAGCTCGTCGATCGCCGCGTTGATATTAGCGTGCGTGGCACGCAACTCGTGCACTGCCTGGGACTGACAGTACGGAAGAAAACAACAACAGCAACAGCATTAGGAACTAGGCACATACACTCGATGTTCTGCATCAGGGCGTACTTTATCGAGAAGAGAGGCTCCTGTGGCTTGGATGCGTTTGTTAAGATACTCCATGTCGTCCTTCAGCTGGCCCGTTTCCGTGCGCAAGGTGCCCAGCTCGTCCACCGTGTGAACGAATTCCTGTTCCCTCTTCAGGTGAGCATTTTGCTTTGCTTGTGGTCACACACCATCCGTAGCACGCCTGCCCAAAGGTACCTGCTGATGGAACTGGCAAATGTTGTCGATCTCCTTCCTCTTGCTGCGAATGAAGAAGGCAAGCGTGCGAATAAATTCCTGCTCCTTCTCCTGCTCAAACACCGACCTGCATCGTAGAGCAAAACCTGCACCGTAAGCGTTGTGGGCCACTGAACCCTTATGTGAAGCCAACTTCGTACCGGAACGTGAGTCCGAGCGACTCGCTTTCAATGAGGCTGAGGATGGCATCTTGTGTCTCTTCGCCTGTCGCACCCTCTGTCACCGCACGATACAGCACTGGTGAGCAGAGCACAAGATCGCGTGGACGATATGGCGCCAGGTCTCAGATGTCCCACGGCATGATGATCGTCGAACACGAAGCAAAGAGCGAAGGATGCCATGCGAATGCGAGGGGAGACAAACACAGAAGACGAACGCTGGTGAGAAGGGTTGTCACCTGGAAGAGTAGAATCGTCCTCGTCGTCATCAAATGATGCAGCTGAGGAGGCGCCAGCGGAGGCGACAGCGGGAGTGGAGGCAGAAGAATCGGTGGGCTGCGCGGTGGTCGTTGTCATGGCCTGGGCAGCGACCTTGGTGGCGACGGGTGCGAGGAAGGGGAGGTACTTGGCCAGCATGGCCTCGGACGAGGCGAAGCCTCCCTCGCTGTCGCTCATGCCGCTGTCGTCATCGTCCTCGTACATGATGCGGTCCATCTTGAGCGTGCGCGAGCTGCCGCTGCCGCCCATGCTGAAGCCTTTGCGCGGGTCAAACGAGGCAGAGAGTCGCTTGAGCTTCTTGGAGGCGATGCCGCCGATAGAGCTGCCCCCGGATTTGCCCGCGGCTGTGCCGCGACGCTCGCGAGGAGAGGGAGAGGACAGCAGCGTCGACGAGGAGACGGACAGCGGCGAGTTGAGGGGGGACGGCGCAGCGCTCGAGTTCTTGCGAAAGGACGAGGGGGAGAGGTTGCGCGAGGAGAGGGAAGCGAGGCGCTTGAGCTTGCTCGGCGATTCGGGGGGCTTGGAGCTCGAGCCGATGCCATCTGACGAGGGCGATTTGGTCGAGGATTGGAAGTAGGCCGAGCCGGTGCGCGGCAGTTTGCTCTTCTGCTTTCCCTCTGATTGCGTCAGCTTCTTCTCCAGCTTCTCCAGCTTCTTCTCTCTCTTCTTCCTCGCCTTCCTGCTCTCTTTTTCCTCCTTTTCGCTCATGATGGTGGCACCGGTGTGATCCTTGCCCCAAGTCTCGTCTAACCACCCCCACCCTCTTCGATCCTCTTGCAAGATGGCAAATATAAATAAATAAACAAATTTATGTGTTTTGATCCAAGAAAATGTCCCGGAAAGGCAGAACAGAATGCCGAAGCACGCGAAGGCATGGTCTTCGAGAGAGCTGACCAGTGGCGAGTTGTGGTTTGTTTTTGGTTTGATGAAAAGAGGTGTAGGCCAAGGCGGCGACCCACTCTCCCCACTGGGGGAAGGTGCGTGAATAGCCCGGCACTATACTATCGCGACCACTTAGCCCAACGTGCCGTGGCAGACGGTACCCCAGCGACGAAGACCGCCCCCTCATTGAAGAGGTCTAACACGTTGCAACTCTATAAGTCGCTTGGCTTTGTATTGTGAAATGACAATACCTTCCCTGTTGCGCTCTCCGCCTTCTCATACCTCCCCCAGCGGCGCCGCCATTGTGGGAGACCGGAGAGTCGCAACACCGGCAACCGCGGCCATTTGTCTGGCAGCAAATAAAATGGGCATTAGAATAAAAGAATTAAAATATTTATTGTGTACACCGCCAGATCAGTCTCGCCAGAACCGGAGGATGGACAGGTGTTCGTTGAAGGCCACGCGCGAGAGGACCGACTGAATAAGGTGTATGTGGTGTTGAGTAAGTGGACGTGATGACGTGAGAGTGAAGGTGTGACATAATACCTTGGAGGAGAATCCAGAGCGGGCGAGGAGGGCTGTGATCTCATCCGGCCTGTTCTCCCTCACCACCACCAGGTAGAAGCAGCCCTTGGACGACAGCAGGTCCTAGAAGGTTACCAGAGCGAGTGAGATATCACCATACCATAACACTGAACGACGTGAGGGAGTGCGGGAGAGAGCTACCGGGATGAGAGGCAGGAGTCGGTCGAGGACTCGTCGGCCGTCCACACCGCCAGCCCACGCGGCCTCTATGCCCTTACTCCCTACCTGATGGAGATGATGTTTCATGGATGAGCAGGCGGACACCGAATCTCTCGAGGCAGGGAGGACACGTACCTCCTCGTCCTCCGTGGGCACGTACGGAGGGTTGAAGAGGAGCACATCGACCTTGCCCCTTGCTCGCTCCAGCCCTGACACAAGATCGGTGCACACACAGTTGACGTCCACCTGCGCACGCAGGTCTTTGTCAGCCGCAACGGCGGTTGAGATACGTAGATCGGGGTGTGGGCCACGGTACATCGTTGGCGCGGGCCGTGGAGGCGGTGGCTGCAGCGGCGTGGTGGTTGAGGTCAGTGGCGAAGAAGACAGTCGGTAGTCCGCGCAGCACTTCCTTGGCGAGGAAGCTCACCACGCACCCACTCCCCGACCTGTGGGTCACACCGCGCCAGTCACCCACTCTGCTCGAACGAACCGGAGAGCTGCATGCCGAGCCTAATGGGAGGAGGGGGGGGGGGACAAACCCAACCTCAAGGCAGATGAGAGGCTGGCGCGCACGCAGGAACGACTCGTCCTGCTGCAGTGCGTCGAGGAAGAGGAACGTGTCGTGAGCCGGCTCGTACACGCGCTCAAAGTCTGCTGCCGTGAGATGGCCCAGCTCCGGCGTCGGCATCTTCTTCCCCTCCATCTCCATCTCTTTGTTTTGTGCCACAATAACGTTTTGATTTATTATTTGTTTTTTTTTTGTTTTAATTTTTGATTTTGTTGGAAAGCACAAGTTTTGGATTAGGAGGAGAAGAACTGGAAGGAGCGGATGATGGGCTCGGCGAGGGGCCACTCGTCCTCGAAGGTAGCGTCCATGGCCTGGAAGAGGAGCACATAGGACGTATTGCCAAAGAGGTACACCCTCTGCAGGCATCGCATCTGCTGCATCGCCAGGCCCTTGTTCTGCTGCTGCTGCGCTCCCACCGGCTGAGCATCTGCGCGGCGAACGAAACACAAGGAGTGAGTCTCCTCCATCTTCTCCTCCTCTTCTTCCAACGCAATAAGGATGCCTAATGCAGGGGGAGAGAGAGAGAATGAGCAATCGTACCTGCGACATACATGATGTCGCGACCCTTCATCCTGCCGTTGGCGATGGTCACGTCTTCCTCGTGCAGGATGCGGCAGTTGCTTCCTCGTTGAAGCAGCTGCTTCTTGACCATCGTACTGAACTTGTCCAGGTTCCATACTGCGGTGTGGCCGTACGACAATACGTCAAGGTCCAATTCTGGATCAACTATCAGAAGCGAATGGAGTGCGAGCCGCCGTACCTGATTTGTCTCCGGCGTCAGGGAGAGGGCTGATGATGAGACCGACCATGGAGGAAGGCGACTCTGCGTCGCTGGGCTGAGTCTTGGGCTTAGCCTTGGCCTTTCCCTTTCCCTTGTCGTCCTCCTTCTTGTCGCCAAAGTGCACGAGGGAAATGACGAACGGGCTACCCATGCTTGGCTGGATCTGGTGCGTGCTCATACGGTACTCGATCGCGATCTGTATTGTGCGAGACATAGTGAGTCCGTTGTTGTGAGGAAACTGAAGAGAGGGCGATCCAAACTCACCTTGGGATGTGTGGTGTGGTTCTGATAGAGTGCCAGATCAGTCTTAGAGGGCGTAGAGTCGTCGATGAACTCGAACTGTAGGGCCAACAGCACGCATGAGGGTGTCAGTAGAAGCCATGATCGAGCAAGGTGAAAAGCGTTGAGGCGGAAACTCACCTGGCGGACAATGTGACCAAAGAAGTAGGCGTGAGCATCAGCTTCAGCTTTGGACTCACTCGTCTCGTCGTGCGGGTGGCTCAGCGAGAGCACGTAAAGCTTGTCTGGGAAAGATGAAGCCATGCGTCACATGGTCAGTTCAGTCTCTAATGGTGAGGTTTGTTGTTGTGCGCGAAAGGGCGAACCGTTTTTGATTGCAATCACCTCCGTGAGCTTTCTAGTTTGTGCGTCGAGAGTGACAGTATAGGTGAGCTTCCGTGCAGCATGACCTGGAAAGGTTGTACAGAGCCAGGTAAGACTGACGATAACATTCATCGCTGGCCGTGGGATGTGCAGATGAGGAGGACGAACCAGAAAGCTGCGTGTCCTCAAGGGAGACCTCTGCGCCGATGGCGAGCCTTCGTGATTCGTCGATGTGCTCGCCCTCGGACTTGGCGGCGTGGATAGTGGTCGTGATCCGCACAGATTCAAGTGACTCCCTCAACTTTCGCTCCCGAGCTTCCTTCTCCGTTTCTTCGCTCTTGGGCTTATCGTTCTGCTTGGTTCCCTTAGGGTGCCTTGTGTCCCGCGTTAACAACAGAGCAAGCGATGAGACACCTTGAATTGTGGTGAAAGCGGTGGTGGGGCCGTACAGGCACAGCTTCAACGTGAGAGTGGCAACACCGTCTTCGGCATCTGTCGTGTGATCAGCTTCGAATATGCCAGGGAACCTACGAAGAAGAGAACGTGAGTGCGAGTCACTCCAACGAACGCAGCGTTGCTGGACAGCGTACCGGACTCGGAATTGCTTGCTGTAGTCCTCAAAGACAGAGAAGACGAGCACGCCAGGCTTCGCCAGGTACATGCCCTCATGGCTCGAGGGCTGCCCGGGCTGAGTACGTCGGACGCGAGCCGCACGCTTCCTCTCTTCTTCTGGCGGCTCATACTCTTCGGCTTCCTAGGAAGGAGGATATACACATGTCAGCGCATCGTGTCGGTGCCTGCAGATATATATAGCGGCGAGTGCTGCGCACCTTGGACAAGAACTCCAGAGACTGAATGATGCGCTCGAATGTAGGCTTGTGCGTGGCATACTGGTCCTCTGCAGGAGGACATAGTTGTGAGAGTCTGCACTTTGCACACAACAACATGTGCACACAATGCAATGATCTTTTTGAAGTGGGTACCCGGTCCAGCGCGGGTTACAATGAACGAGCGACCCCGGTTCTCTGTCCAGGTTTGCTCCACTTGGCTATGATCACATCATGTCCACACACACGCGCGTGTTAGTGCAAAGGTTGCAGCGCCAAGTGCACGATTAAGGGCACGAACCGCTGACCGCCCATGTTGAGCTTGTAGGCGAGGCTGCAGGCGGGCTTGCCGAGCATGACTGCGTCCATCACCTCCAGCGGCAGCGACGACGGATCGAGCACGCCCTTGGCCATCAGCTTCCGAGGCCTAGCATTACGTGGGACACGTTAGTGAACAGCCGCCACGGCACACAGCCCAAATGAAACTCGACAACCAGACGTCCAAGCTCAAGGAGAGAGGGGGGGGGGTACATGTCGAGGGCTTGCGACGTGAGCTCGTCGAGGTCGGTGCCAAAGGCGACGACGCCAATGATGAGGTTGATGGAGATGCTGCGATCGGACGGGTGATAGAGGATGATCTTCCTCTGCTCCTCCACCACGCTCCAGTTCTTGGGGTAGTCGAGCCTAATTCCATGCGTTTTGAACTCGCACGTAGTGAAGCGGCCGCCAGACGATCCACCGCTCTTGCTCATCGAGGGGGCACCCACCGCTTCGGCCTCGCCATCCGACTGGCCGCGCACGGCTCTCGATCGCACCATCGTCAGTTGTTGCGGCGCCGTCGCGGCGTCCGGATCCTTCTCATCCGAGAAACCAAGCAGCTTCCACATGATGTTGTTTTTAACCACAGCACGCCAACAACAAGGCCCCTTGATCCTTTGGCGGTAACGCGCGGGCGACTCTGTCCGGAGAGAGACGAAGAGAACAAACCCGGCAGGCAGGTCTGCAGACAAGAAGACACCGCGCCTTCACCAAAAGAGAAATCATATTTTACGGGCGGAGTCTAGTGCTGTCTCACGGAATGTAAGACACGTAAAGCAAAAAGCGCGGGAAAGGCGCTGCCAAAACAAAATTTGCCGATTGAGATATAATCCTGGCCAGCATAAGAGCCCTGCCTCGACAACTGGTGACTCACCATGCAGCGCCCGGGAGCCGAACAGCCTTTGTCGAATGAGGAGCGAATCGCCACCAAGGTACAGAATCGTTGGGAAGTCTTGTGTGTAGTGTACAACATTTGAATTTGATAAATTACAACTTCTGTGCTGCGCTCCCCCCCCCCTCTGTGGCTACAGCCACGTAGCGGTTCTCGATCGTCGGGGAGCACTCGTGTCGCGTCTGTGGCCACTCGGGAGATGCTGAGCAAGCTGCAGGACATCAAAGCGCCTCCCTCGCGAGCCAGCGCTGCCGCGGCGGCGGCCAACGCCACGATGACCTCCTCGCCTTGGCTGATGGAGCGTCCCTTTCTCAACGGCGGCTTCCTCCTGCGGCCCGACTCCACAGACGGCGATGACCCCTCGCAGGAGGCCGAGGAAGTGGCCCTCCTGGTTCTCCGCCTCCTCACAGCCCTGCATGGTCATGATACACGGTCCTGACACGTGATTTTTGCTTTGTGTATAGAGAGTCGAGCTGGGGAACATGCCACAGCGGGTGCAAGAGCTCGTGCTGCTCAATGACCTGCTCTTCGTCTCTGTTGTATGGCGCCCACCCTTCTCCACACTAGAGATTTCCATAAGCAGCCTTGCGCGCGCAGGTCTACTGCTCACCCGGGCAACATGGGAACGCGTGATAGGGTCTCGAGGGCAAGTACATCCGCGTCAAAGTGGACGACCACGGAGAAGCTCAGTTCTACCTGCCAGAGAGCCTACGTATGGTGCCCTCAGCGCGTTAGGTTCATACACATCAGGTCCCTCATTCGTGCTGGATGTCCGTGTAATCGCGCACAGAGCGATCGCACAGCGATCTCGTACGGATGATGCTGCCTCTCTTTGGCAAGTACGTGTACGTGCAACGGTTTGTGCACAACCAATACCTGTACGAACGTGGCATGTGCAATCAAGCACTAGCTTCCGCCCTGCAATCGCTTCTTAAGGTATGCTACCACCTCAGTGGCATGCCGGTACCACGTTCTGATGCTGATGCCCGGCCTCTCCTCTTCAGCGTTACCTGGCATTCATTGCACAGCTCGAGTCCCTTTACATTCGCGAGGAGCTCACACTTCATGTACTCCAGCCCCCACTCTCCTTTCTTAGCGAAGCTGCTGAAACCTGACTGCATATTATAATTTTATCTAACCACCGCTCTCTTCGTGGTCCGGCAGTCGATGTGGCTCTACCTCCAAAAGCAGCTGGCGACGTTTGATACGTTGCATATGTTCGCCAAAGAGATCGATCGACTCAAAGCCACCGGTGGTACCACGCTTGACATTCTGTATCGATACTACACCACACGGAGCGGGTAGGACCAAATGCTCACCATTCGAGCCGCACGGCATCACAGAGAGAAGAGAGATTAACCTGTGCTACCTCGTTTTCGCATGATTGCGCAGTGACGAAACAGTGCAGGCCGTGATCCACTATCTTCTACGCGAGGCGTGCGCGCCGTACATGGCGATGTTACAGGAGTGGATCATGAAGGGTGTGATCAACGATCCCTACCACGAATTCCTCGTGATGGAGAACCGCGAGGTGTCGAAGAATGACATCTCCACTGACTTCAACGATGCCTACTGGTACACATCATTCAGCCCCATTTCATGTTGCTGTGGATGTTTGAGTTCCATCTAACGATCGAGCACCTATGCCTTGCAGGGATGAGCGGTACACGCTCAGAGATGTCTCTTGCATTCCTGCGTTCTTGCAGCGATCGGCTCCCAGGTAAGACCGTGTGATGGGTATCTTTCTTCTCCCATCAGAGTCCAACCAGCATGTGGCTATATGTACCCACAACAGGATCTTGCTCACGGGCAAGTACCTGAATGCAATCCGCGAGTGCGGACTCACGGTGTCGCCTCCTAACGCACGCCCCGTGGAGTCAACCCACAACGAACGGGAAGTTATCGAGAGGGTCGAGGCGGTGCACGGCTGGGCCAACGCGCAGCTTCTCGATCTG
Source organism: Acanthamoeba healyi (assembly GCA_000826305.1). Lineage (NCBI taxonomy): Eukaryota > Discosea > Longamoebia > Acanthamoebidae > Acanthamoeba > Acanthamoeba healyi. Next base: position 23,164 of record CDFA01025107.1, on the reverse strand, counting down.
ATCGTTCACAAGTCTGAACTCATCTCCCACCTCAGGTTTTCACCTCTCTGGCCTCTTCTCGCAATGCGCAGTCATCTCCTGTGCTGATCTCACTCACACACTGTGTACACAGATCGCTTAAGCAGTACTTCCTTCTCGAGCAAGGCAACTGGGTTGAGAACTTCATGGAGCTGGCGCAGGACGAACTGAACAAGAAGTTCAATGATATCCTCTTCCTTCCTTCCTTCCACCCATTCCATTTCCTACTCTCCTCCTCGCTTGCTTGCTTTGGATTCGTTTGAAGTTACCCTTGACTCCTTCGTAAAGATCGCCGAATGGAAGCTTAAGTCGAAGCTGGACATCGCGCTGGACGGAGTGGAGGACGTAAACAAGGACAACCTCAAACTCACTCTCCTGTCGCACTCGCTCTCCACCCAGCTATCGCTCATCCACGCACCTCCGCCCGAGGACAACAAAACCATTCTCAACACAACCGTGGCTGCTAAGGAAAAGGACGCCAAGCTCAATGGTACCCGCAGCCATCTGCGCTTGTGCGTTGTGTACGCCGTTGGGCCTAACAGTCTGCTCTCCTTGCAGGCTTCGGGTGTTTCACTCTCGACTACAAGGCGCAGTGGCCCGTGTCGCTGGTGTTGAGCAGGAAGGCGCTGACACAGTACCAGCTGCTCTTCCGCCTGCTCTTCCACTGCAAACGGGTCAGGAATGGTCTCGACAACTCCTGGCTCTGGCATCAATCGATGAAAGAGTTGCCTCAAGTGCGAGGACTCCTCGCCAACACCTTCCTCTTGCGTCAGCGGTACTCCTTCCTCGCGATACTGTAGTAGCAAAGGCCACAGCCTTAAATCCTTTGCTCACCCAAAATGGCGTGCGGTGTGCCAGAATGCTGCACGTGGTGACAACGCTGGAGCGGTACTTCCTGTTGGACGTCGTGGAGCCCAACTGGCGACTACTCGAGAAGCGTGTTCGAGAGGCCGCCACCGTGGAGCAGATCCTCAGCTTTCACAACGACTGTATCAACTCCAGTTTGCGCCAGTGCCTCTTGACCGACATCAAGCTCTTCAAGGTCACACGCGCCTGCTTCTTGGGGTGTTGCGCTCCGTGTCTTGTTTAACGCTTCTTCTCCCTCTCTCTCGACGCAGTTGGTCGATCGTGCGCTGACTGCATGCCACGTTTTCACCAGCTACATGACCACCTGTGCCAAACACATTGACTCCACAGACACCTCTCCTCAAGTCAATCTCTCACTGAAGGAGAGGAGCGCCAAGATGAAGGTGAAGGCCGCTCCCACCTTTCTCCTTCACGATTGTGACAGCAGCACGTGCTGCCGGCTCGGTTGAGGCTTACCGCTCAGTGCCCTTCTTCTTGTTGTTGTTGTTGTGCGAACAGGAGTCGGCGTCGAGCGTCCGAGCGGTGGTCGAGAGCGCCAAGTACCAGGCCTCCATCGAGCAGCTCCGGGACAAGTTCTGTAAATACACGGACGAGCTGGTGGCCGCCCTCGCGTCGCTGCCCACCACGACCTACGACTCTCATATGTCCCTCCTCGCCGAGCGTCTCCGATTCGATGGCAGACCTCAGTGAGAGTGATGACCACGCATGATGCGTTCTCTCGGTCCGAGGCCCTCTCCCAGCGTGTGCGTGGATTAAAATAAATAAGATTGAAAAAGAGAGAAGACAACTACTACGATAACCCTCGGGCCTGCTCGAGTTGACTTACTCCTTGATGAGCTTGTGGATGGTGTTGCGGTCAAAGTGCTCCTCGATGCGGCCGGCGAGCCAGGCGTCCCACCACTTGTAGATGAAGTTCTCCACGATGAGCTTGAACCAGGGTGTGATCTTGAGGCCCTTCTCCTCGGACGAGGCCATCAGCTCCTTCAGCTCCTCCTATAATGAGTGTGTGTATGTGACCAAGGTCAGAAGCCATTGCCTGAAAGCGTACGCACACCGTTACGTACCTTGGTCACGAAGCGGTAGTCCGACACTTCGTTCTCGCGGGGCACCACAGAGGTGTTGGCGGTGATGAACAGGATGTAGTCGACTGTACACACACACACACACACACACACACAACGGCAACGACACGTCAGATGTGAGATTGCTGGGGGAGAGACGGAAGGATAGCGTGAGGCACGTACTCTCGTGCTCACCCCAGATGCCGTCGGCGGAGCCGTCGAGCGACTTGTAGTGGATTCGCGTGATAAAGTTGAACTTGTCAAGGGGCACGTCGGCCGACACGATGCCCAGCTCGTGCCACAGCTTCCGCTGCGCCGCTCGCAGCACGCCCATGTTGCCCTCCTGCTCCAGCTCCCAATCGTCGGTCATGGCCACCTGTCAAGTCGACGAGCGTTACTATCATCAGGCGGCGCAGCGGCGGCAGCGATCAAGAGGATGTACCTTGTTCTCGGTGTCGGCGGGGTCGACGTAGTAGACGGGGTGCGAGCAGCAGGTGTTGGTCCAGTGCGAGGGGAAGGTGATCTTCTTGTCTGAGCGCTGCTGCAGCAACAGCTTGCCCTCTGCGTGTGCGTAGGGGCCGTCAGCTAACACCCGAGAAAAGAGCGAAAAGAGAAGAAAAGAACGAAGGCCAGCCGGTACCCTCGTTGAAGAGGAAGACGCTGAAGGCGCGGTGCAGCATGCCATCGCGGATGGAGCTGGTCAGATGGCCTGCATCGTCGGTGGGGTAAGCAAAAGCAGTCGTAAATCGGCGGAGGAAAATCTCGACTCGTTGGTCGGAGAGAGCCGCGAAAAGTAACGTACACTCCTTCTTGGTGGCGGAGCCGATGACCTGGTCCTTCTCGTCGACGAGGATGCACTTCTCCTCCATGAGACGCACCTGATCCGCGTCGGCCCAAGCCAGGGCGCCCACTCCTAAATTATTGAATATTAAAATTAATAAATAATTGGCACATTGTGCAACGGGTCGTTTCCGGAGCGCGTGAGCATGTGCAAATCATGGCAGAAGATAAAAGCATATAATCGTAGTGGGGCGCCAAAATGTTGCTCGCAATTTCCGTTGGCGCCAAATACGATCGAAATCGCGATGTCCAAAACAAATTATATAAATAAACGAAATAAATAAAAAAGAGTGTTGCAAACGTGTCCAAGAGATTCGGTGTAACGGACCTTCTGCGCTTGTGTTCATGATGATGCTCGTGGGTGGGAGTGGTTCGCCGTGCTGGCCGGTGAAAGAAAGCGAGAGGGACAAGCGACGCCGGCGCGGAGGAAGGAACAAAGCACCCGCCACTTGCTGTATTACAAGAATGCCAGCAATGAACAGAAAGAAATAAACTCTGAGAAATGGGATACATTTCTTTTCGCAAACAACAAATCGCAGATCACAGATTTGCAGCAGAGACTCTGACAGGTGCGGTCCTTGTGCCAGCGTCTCTTTCTCCTTCTCTTCAACTCTGGTACTGCGGCTTTGTGTGGGTTTTGTGATGATACAGGAATTGATTTTTGTGGTGACGTGTTGTGCCCATCTTGCAGTGTCTTAATAGATAAGATTAGAATGGTGGACTCACCTGACGTGCTATCGTACCTCCTGGGCGCGGCCATCATGCTGGTCGGCATTGTGCTGCCCCTGGGCGTCATGGTCGCCAAGAACAACCGAGGCGTGTGGAAGAACGTCTGACACCACTCACGCCGGTGCTGCACAACTCCATCTCTTCTCTCCCTCCCCCTCTCCTGACTGTACAGAGATCTCTTCATGACGCCAGTCGGTGGCGCAACAATGGATGCGTCCCTTTGAGCGCTGATGAGTGTGGGGTGTGAAAGAGAGGTCCTATTGTGTCCAGAGACCGACAAGTCGGGCAAAGGCGGCCATCCTGCCGGCGACGCCCTTCACCTCCTCCTCGCGCAGCAGGCGTGCGATCTCCTCGACTCGCGCCTTCTCATCCGCGCTGAACGCCAGAGGCTTGTCCTCCTCCGCCGCCGCCTCGCCCTCATCGACCATGCCGTTGGCGGCGGTCGCGTCCTGGCCATCATCACCGCCGTGATTCTCGTCCGTCTCCATGAGCTGGAGGTCGATGGCCAGCTCGCCCTCGAACTTCTGAGCGATCCTCTCGGCGCTCACCACGATCTCCTCGTTCACGCCCTGCGCGCAGCACACACCAGCGACGATCAGACTTCAACACACCGCGCCGAGAGAGTGTGACACGGGACGTACCGCCATGCGAGCGACGTTCATGCCGTAGCTCTTGGGGCAGACGCCGTCGGCCACCTTGTACAAGAACGTCACCTCCTTCCTGTAGGAGAGAGCGACACGACACAGGGAGACACACTGTCAACCTCTGAATGTGCGTGATGGAGGGCTTGTGGCCGAGAGAAGCTCCGTACCGATCGTCGTCGATGTGGCACGACATGTGCTTGAGCGCGATGTGCGGGTTGTGCACGACCTCGTCCGTGAGCATGTGGTAGTGCGTCGAGAACAGCGTGCGACAGCCCACCTTCCGCGACAGATGCTCCAGCACTGCGTAGGCAATCGAGTACCTGATCAAGAAGAGGTGAGGATGGCCGATAAGATGGGGTGGAGTGTGAGAGGGGCGGAGATGAGCGGGATTGGGGGGGGGGAGCGGGTACCCGTCGAAGGTGGCGGTGCCTCGGCCGAGCTCGTCGAGGATCACGAGGGAGGAAGGAGTCGCATACTGCAGGATGCTCGCGGTCTCCTGTAGCTCGATCATGAAGGTACTCTGCCCGGCCATGATGTTGTCATTGGCACCTGTGTGTGTGTGGTGTGCCTACCATTAGCATTCGTGCGTGAGTGACGGCGCAAGCATCGGGTACGAACCGATTCGAGTGAAGATGCGATCAACAGGGGAGAGCCGGCATGACGCGGCCGGCACGAAGCAGCCCAACTGGGCGATGATGGCCAGCACGCACGTTTCCCTCAGCAGCGTGGACTTACCGCCCATGTTGGGACCTGGGTCGCAGTTGGTCACGCACGCACACACAAACAGCGGTTCTGAGCGCACAGCATGAACGTGCATTGAATCGATGGATGACGAACCTGTCAAGAGGATGAGAGGCTGGGGATGGCCCACGCGCAGCGTGTTGGGGATGAACTCGTCGCCGATCTTGGGACTGATGCACGGGTGTCGCATCTCCTCGGCCTCGAAGAAGGCTTCCTTTGCTTCGACAAATGATGGACGGCACACAGGCTCTGTGTGTATGTGTACAACCAGAGCTGTCCATCAGAAGGTTGGGATAGGTGTGATAGTGAAGAGGGAGACGGCATACCGCCCAGCGAAGAACTGGTGATCGCCAGCGAATGCAGGCAATCCACTTCGGCGATGCAGGCGACGGCCAAAGTCCTGGAGCGGAGGAGCGGACGGTGAGTCGGTGAGACGCAGTGGATAACGAGCACCACTAAGCCAAGGGGTGACTCACCACTCGCGATGGTTCTCCGAGAACTTCTGCTGATTGCGTGCGAACAAGCCCAAGCGGCAACCTGATCACCACCACACCAACGCAGAACTCATGCGCTCGCTCAGCACTCAACAGTGGAGCACGGATGTTCGTTCGTTGGGGTCACTTACGTTCGAGGTCCGTTCGGGCCTTCTCGAGCTCGGCAAAGAGGCTCGCGATGGTGGGCGTCCAGTAGCGGCCCACGCTCTTTGTTTCGTTGATCAGGTTGAATGTCGACTTGTGGCGCTTGATCACTGCGTCGTTCTTGGCGGTCCTCGCAATCTCTGCAATCAAAGTTAGAGCTCCATCGCTCTACAACGACTACGACTACGACTACCGACAGCTACCAGCGCAGTGCACAACGTGGAGTGGGATGGGATGAGCCATACCGATGAGGTACTCCTTGTTGCGGACGGTCGCGTAGGCCATATCGGAGATGCCTACTTCTTCCTTTAGCTCCTCGATGTGCTGCTGCAGCTGCTGTTCGATGTGCTCCACCTTCTCCCTCGCCGCATCAAACTCCTCGTCAACGCCTGGTCGCAAGATCAAGCGCTGTGTGTGCGTGTGCGTGCGTGGTCAGATAAACGCCGGTGAGGAGTGATCAAAACTCAGAAGTAGTACAGAGGGGCACCGACCTGCTCGCTCTTGGCCTGATCGCGGTCAAAGGCTCGCGAGAAGTACTCGAGATACGGCGCGATGTTGGGGAAGCCCTTCCCGACGGTCAGGAGGAAGGCCAGACGCTTGCTTCGGAGTTGGCCGAGCACCGGCTGCAGCGCGGTGATCGTGTCCTGTCAAACAGGCAACCGAAAGACGTGCCGTTGAGCGACTGCCATGTAAGCTAGCTGGGCGGATGCAATTTGCTCGTACCCACAAGAGGTCAAAGGCATCGAGAGCATTGAGGAAGGTGAGGATGGGCGCTGAGCCAGCGTGGATGCGCGATACGATCCTCTCCAGGTCGGGCAGTCCTGCGCGAGAGATCGGATTCAGTCCAGAGAACTCCACAAAAAGTGTGTGATGAATGCTGTTGGCGTCGCACCTTTGAGGTTCGAGCTGACGGCGTCCTTGAGCGTGGTTGAGTGGTCGTCGCTGCCATTGAAGTCCTCCACAGCATTCTGACGCTCATCGATGTCGTGTATTCGCTTGAGGGGCATCGCCAGCCACCGCTTGAACAGGCGCTTGCCAAAGGGCGTCGAGCAGTGGTCCATCAGCTTCAGCAACGTTCCGTCCGTCTATGTGCCCACACACACGACAACACGCATGGACGGGAGGTGAGTGAGTGTGCGGTAACTCGTGCTGTGCTGAGTTATGTGCGCTCTGTGCCAGCGCGTGTATGCTACCTTGCCGTCGACGGTGTTCTCGAAGATCTCAAGGTTCTTGATCGTCTTGGAGTCGAGGACGAGGTTGGGCGAGTCGAACGTCGATCCCGAGTAGGTCTTGATGAGGCCCTGGGCGAGCACCTCCTTGTCGAGGTAGAGCTCCTTCAGGTAGGACACCGCCCCGCCGAGCGCGGAGAGGCACAGGTCGCTGCCCTCCTTGGCCTCGCGGTGGTCCTTCATCAGCTGGGACAGCACCGACGGCCATCCCTCACCGCCCTGCTTACCCTCAAAGTACTCTGCGCCCTCGAGAAAGTCGACGGTCGTGCTTGCATTCCAGAACTGATCACCCGGCCGACGCCTGGTGAGCGTGGGCTGGTTCACGTTCCGCTTGATCTGCACACGCACGCATAGAGAGCGAGGGTGAGCAGCGGTAAAGAGTGATTGCCTCAACCAGAGAGGAGGGCGAGTGTACAAGCTGCAGGGTTTGCGGGGAGCACAGGGCATTGGGGCCCTCTTTCTCATACAAGATCTCGCGTGGCTTGATCTGCAGCAGCAGAGTCTCGAACTGAGTGCGGTCACGGTCGTCCTGGAACTGGCCCACATTGACCTCGCCTGCGCGAGATCCCTCTCAGGGTCAGCGATGGCGTTGGCCGTCGTGTACACGTAGAGCGCAAGCGCGAGGAGGACAGTGTCTGCCGTACCCGTGGCAGTATCGACAAAGCACACGCCATACGAGGGCAGTTCGTCGCCGGAGGACTCCCACTTCTCCTTGACCGCCAACAGATAGATTGCGCGCTCGTCGTCGATGTAGATGTCGTCCACCAGAGTGCCGGGGCTGAGAATGCGCGTCACCTGGCGCGTGATCACCGTCTGCATACCCACATGCACATGTCCGTATACGGGGTCAGAAGCCTGGTCGAGTCCGAGACGCATCGGTTGTAAAGAGCGTGCACCTGATCCTTGGGTCGATTCTTCTTCTCGGAGCTCTTGGTGTTGGCTTGCATCTGCTCGACTTTGACGACCTTGTAGCCGAGCGCGATCAGCTTGGCGGCGTAGGGGTCGAACGCGTTCTCGAACACGCCGGCCGTCAGCATGCCCATGGCGCCGGGATCGGCCAGCTTGATGTCCAGCAGCCGATGGCTGATCTCGGCGTCCTTCTCATAGAGCTCTGTGTGATAGCACCACTCGACACGAGTCAAAAGGAGCCGTTCAGGCCCTCCACCACCAACAGAGGGAGCGACGACGCACCCCAGAACACGCCATTGCGGCAGAAGATGATCTTGTCCCAGTGCTGCTTCTTGATCTCCCAGTACTGTCGCTGGAAGGTGTTCATCCCCTCCAGGTCCTGCCAAGCGTCGACGGCGAGATCAACACTCACAAACCTTCATTCGACCCAAGGTCCAGGGTGCGTCACGTACCTTGCGTGGGATGTGGAGCGTCGAGGGGTCGTAGGCGGGGTCGTCGCGGGAGCGTCCTTGAGCGTCCTTCTGATTAGCCTCCGCGATCCAATGGCGGTGCTTCTCGCGGAAGAGCATCTGTCCGGCCTTACCGCCTTTGCCGCCGCTGACGACCTTGGTCTGCGTGTCGTCGGCCTCGGCATCACCGGCGTCCGGAACAAGCGTGAGCGTCGGACGGCCGAGTATCTCCCTCAGTCGTTCGGCGCGCTCCTCCTTCGTCCGCTGTGCGCCGCTGCCGGGCTTGAACACCAGCGCGTTGACGCTGTCCCGCGTCACCACTTCGCCATCACCCAGCGCCACTGGCACGCGGCTCTCGCTTTCTTCTTGCATCTGTTCCTCCTTCTTTGCCTGACGCAGCGCCGGCTTCTTGTCTCCTCGCTCGCAGTCGCTTTTCGTTCTTCTCTTCGTCTTCGCTTTGTCATCGACCTCCTCGTGTTCATCGTCGTGGTACTCTTCTTCCTCCTCAGCCTCTTCGTCCATGGGYTGGTAGTCGTCGTCCTCCTCCTTTTCGGCGTGCTGATGGTCGTCATCACCATCGACGTCGTCCYCTTCCTCAAGCTTGATCGAGCGCACGCGACGTCCGCCGTTGGTGCCGCGCGTACCGCGATACGGCGTCAGCGGAGAAGCAGTCGAGGACATTGTTGCAGCCATGGGCTTCTCCACCTCCGCCTCCGCTTCCACCTCTGCTTCATCCTGGGCCTCAGTCTTTCGTGCACGCTTGGCCGGAGGCTGGCGTGGCGATGCCGCCCTCTGTTGTGTCCGCAAGGGCGAGGGCCTGGGGCTGCTGGCGGCGGCACCAGCCTTGGTCACTGCCCTTCGGGCCCCGACCACAGCTTTGCGCTGTTGTTGTCCTTCGCTGCCCAGCTCTTGGCCGTTGGCGTCGACGCTCGCCGGCGTGCTGTCGTCGTCGCCATTGGCCTCCTCGTCCTGTCGCGAACGCTTGCGCGACGCAGATGCCGGCGATGAAGATGGAGAAGCAGAAAAGTAAGAAAGAAGGGACCTCTGCGGCGACGACCGACTCGTCATTGCGGATGTCTGGCAAGACCAAGGAGAAGGGGGCGGATGTGTTCAGGACCCAAATCCTTCAAAAAGATTAGTTGGAATGGGAGATTGGTTTTTGGCGCCAAAACTTAAACTTCAAAAAGAAAAAGAGGAAGGAAAAGAAAGGAAAACAGTTGCGCTTTGGTTGGAGAGACGGCCCAAACAAGGGAAGGTCGCCCAAGACATCTCTCGTGAGCAGTTCACGAGAAGATTTAACGGCCACATCGGCGGTACTTGTGGTTAGCTTGTCTCTCCTCTGTACCCGGTACACACAAGGCGAAGGGAGCGTGTAGGGGGGGGGAGAGATGGAGCAGAGTTCGCCTTCGCCGAGCCCGGGGCAACGGAGGCGCGCTTGGAGGGAGGGGGGAGAGATGGAGCAGGGCTCGGCGAGCCCCGGGCACCGTAGGCGCGGGAGCGTGATGGAGCTCAAGGAGTACGCCGTGGACGAACAAGGCGAGCGGCTGCGCCCCTTGTCCTTTGTCGAGATCCTCGGTACACACCTCCCCATACCCTCGCGCTTCCTTCCACCTCCCTTTCACCTTCACCACTTGCTCATTCGTGGGGTGGGGAGGACAGAGGGTTGCTCGACGGCGGAGGGCCAGAGAGTATTCTTCACCGCCCACGTCCACGCCTTCTACCGCTCCCTCCTTGCCTCCGTGCTGTACCCGTGCAAGGGCGTAAGCGATGGTTCGTCATGACACACCACAACCACACACCACTCGTCACGCCACACTACACACGCCACAGTGGACCTCACGTGTTTGGATGTGTATGACACAGTGATGAGCGAGGAGGAGGCGGTGCAACTCTTGGGCATCTTCTTGGCGTTCATCAACAGCGTCAACGATCGCCGCTCGTTCAGGAACTGGTGGGTTTCGTTCAGGTCGCGCTTCCTGGAGGTGGCTTATCCGACGCCCGCCGGCACGCGCATTCGCAGCCTCTCTGTCGATGCCTGGCTGTCGGCAGACCCGTCGCTGCCCTCACGCCGACCCAACTCGCTGCTGCACATCATTCTCTGCATGCTCGTCGACTGGACGCAGAACCCCGTCCACGCCCGCGCTATGCTCCTCCGCTCCCCTGGCGGTGGCGGCGACCAACAGCACAAACACAAGCACAAGCAACAGGGCGGGACCGAACAGACGAGCGTCGACGACGCTGAGGAGGACAGCACGGTGGACAACGACACTGCACAGTTCCTGCTGGATCTGTGTTGCCACATGTGCACATCCCTCTCGTTCACCGACGAAACGATGCCCATCCTCCGGCCCGTGATGCAGCTCTACTACAACCTCGCCATGGTACCTCGGTGCACATGTATCTCACTGCTCTTTCGCTGGCTGACTTTCTCTCCCTTGTGCACCACCAGCATCCTTTGCTTGCTCGCTGGCAGCACACAACGCGCTTCCGACAGGTAGGAGGCAAACATGAGGCATGCAGATGACAACAACTGACTAACGGAGCGTGGGGGCTGCAGGACTTCTTTGCCAAGTTGGGTCGGTTGCTGGTTGAGAAGGATTCGGCGACGCTGCGTAACATGGCCAAAGAGATCTACATCAACACTGTAGAGAATCACCTGCAATCCTACGACACACAGACGCGGTAAGTGGTCCTCACGTGATCTTACCAACTACGTAGCTGCTACAAGGAATCTCTCACACCTTGTGACCTATAGAGATGTCTTCTTCCTTACACTCTGCGACGTGCTGGAGGACGAGATTCAGTACTATCTTAACTATCCGCCATCAAGCTCCCTCGATGAACAGCTTCGGATGCTCATTCAGGTGGGTGGGGCTCCTCCTTGCAGAATTGACCGAATGCGACCACTCACCGCGATCTTCACCCGACTCTGCGCTGCAGTTCGCGCTTTTCCTCCTAGTGCGAGCACAGGAGACACGCATGCACGTGTGGGAACCGTTCCACTACACACTCAAGCAGTACTTTAGCATCTCGATCCTTCATCACGCCTATTTAAGCGTGCTCGAGGATTGGGGCCACACCATGGCCGAACTCACCGCACAGAATGCCTTTTTGGAGAGTGGTACTGTGTGGTTCGAGTTCTGCTGTTCTATACCCTGGTAACTCATGTACTCTTGATGTCAGGTCGTCACTTTGTCAACCGCAAGCGAACTGTGTTGATGCCGCCTCCGCAGCATTTCGCACCGCCAGCGCC
>CDFA01025107.1:0-11727 GCA_000826305.1 Acanthamoeba healyi | reverse complement strand
AGCCGGCGAAGGCGACTTCCTTGCCCGCATGCTTTTGCTCTCTCGAAGACTATTCGGTACGTGTGTGATGACCATTTTCTTCTCACTGTCGGAGGAGCCAAAACTGACCGTTATATCCGGGATAGAGGTGCTGCCTGGCATGAATGGGCTCCTCTCCTCTCCGAGCGCGCTGATGACGTTCCTTCAGCGACTGGACGGCATACTCGAGATTCACACAAAGCCCTTTATGACAAGCGCTTCGCGATACCAGCACATAGCGAACGGTACGGAAGAAACAAGATCCAGACTATGTGTCTGGCATTGGTAATTGGGCCCTTGCTCATTTGAATGTTGATGTTCGCACAGAGAGCGATGATGGGCTTTACATTTTGAAGCTCGCATACGTGCCGCTCTTCGCGATCGTGGAGCGCGAGAAGCCGTACATGCCCTCCGCTCATTTCGTTCTTTCTGCCGGTGGCTAACCTAGAACAACATGGGCGCGTGGCACAGTGAAATATTAGAGTGTCGAGGCGAGGCGTTGCGGTTGTTGTGCAAGCTGGTTCTTCCTGCTAGCCGACTGATCCAATCTCAACCGCTGTGGGACACGTTCTTTGGCACCCTTGCTTATGTACGCCCACGCACTTCCGCCGTCGTGTTGCTCTCTCCCTCGTACGGACGCCTCACCACCACTCATCTTTGCAGGCGCTCGATCACTGGCCATTGATGCTTGCGGCGCTTCAGCACTCGGAGGACCTGTTCGCTGCACGTTTCGACGATTGCACCGTTCTAATTGAGCGCTACTGCACAGCTATCAGGACCTTCTTGGTGCCTTCCTTTCTTCATTGCTATTGAGAGGACCCACATCACCAGGCGACGCCTAACACAACTGCTATTCTCTGTGCGAACACTCAACAGGCCGACGATCTACACAAGTCAAGCAAGATACGCCCGAACGTTGTTCGCGTACTGTGTCGTATCTCGAACGTGATATTGCGTGGCGCCCTTCCTACACTCGCTCCGGGTTGCCGCCCCGTAATGCCGCCGCTTGCCAAGCTCCACGTTCGCCACCCAGTCGCTCGTAAAGCTCAGCTACTAACTTATCACGCACGTACTAATCAATGCTGTAACACAACACAATGATCACCAGAGCCTTGGCGATGTCATCGAAATGGTGATGCGCGTGCTCGAGGAGGAGGTGGAATCTGTTAACAAGGTCCACTGCCTTAGCACGATCTCGTCAATCCTCGTCACCCTGTTGGAGATCCACTGTTTGTACCCCCATTGCGCATCCGATGGCGAGGGTGCAGACAGAGACCAGCACGCCAGTGCCGAGGAGACCGAGCAGCGACAAGGCCAGATGTATGTGAGGCACCTGATCGAGAAGATGCTCACCGTGCTCAAGAACAGCTGCTCCTTCATGGAGACCGCCAACGTCGTCAGCCTTGCTGTCTCCTCACTGAGCGCGCTCACGTCCATCTACCCAACCCTCATGTTCACGGTAAGCTCCAGCCTCCAATGCCGCCCGCTTCAATCATCCCTTAGCGTCCTTTGATCCTCAATGCAGAGGGATCCGCTCGAGCACATTCGCTCGATCATCGAGATGCTGTGTCAGAACGCCATAGATTCAAGTACACTTTCCTCTTCGCCCTCTAGTTCCAGGAGGTCCAGACTAACCCGCGTCCAGGCCCTGAATTGTGGAAACACTACTGTCTGGGCCTTCGAGAGTGGCTCAGCCTGCCGTTCCCGTTCCTGCACGATGAGGCGCTCGTCTCTCTCCTCTTCAGCACACTGGAAATGTGCATCCTTCCGGATCCGCTCACCGACTACGCTTCGCCGCCGTCTTTATCCTCGCTCTTCTCCCTCATCTGCCCAATGTTCCCGCTCATGGTGCCCATCTCTCCCACCGCTCTGCTCTCGTCCACGTCGTCATCCTTCAACTCGAAGCCGCCCACGCTCCCTATGCTGGCGTCTTCGTCCTACCTGGATCAAGTGGGCGCCGTCTTCAACTCCCTTTACCAACGACTCCTACACTTTGAGGAGACCGAGCCTCAGGTTGGCACCGCCTTTGCCTTCTCGCTACAGCTTTGTTACTGCAGCACCAGCAACTTACAGTGGACACTGGACACAACATAACCACACCGCAGGAGGCCATGGAGAGATGCCGGCTAACCGAGGGGAGGGCAGAGGCCCTCCTACTACACCTGCTCTACGCCTTCAACTTTAGGAAAGGTGCTGTTGAGCGTTAGCACGTTGACTCTGCGCTTCACGCACTCTCACACACGAGAACTCGTGTGGTTCACGTGCAGGCAATCAGTTTGCATCGCTGTCTCGCGCCTCTTCGGACTTGCAACTCAGTGTGGCGCAGCATTCCGCGTTTTACAGCTGGGGCTCTTCCGTATTCCTCGTGCGAGAGGATCGAGCTGGCGACGGTGCGTTCGCACAAACTGTCTGGTTGGCTTCGTGGCTGTGACCTAGCCCCTGTTCTCAACGTTCCATACGTGCGGCTATGCAGAAATCATCACCACGGTGCAGGTGCACAACGGAACGGGAAGCTTCAGCTATCGGGGCGATGCCCTCAGAGAGATAGTTCTCCCGCGAAGGAACAAGGACCAGGTTTGTTATTACACCTGCAGTCTCTCTATCTCTTTCATCTGACGAGTCTCTACCCGACTCGATTCGGTCGTCGCATAACTCGCAGACTTCAGTCAGATGACTAATTGCTACACCTTTCTCCCTGCTTTCGATGCATTCTCATCACCCACATCTCTCTATCTCTCTAACGCTAACACTACATCAGTTTCAGCCAGCATTGCGCCTGCCACTGCCGCGCACGGCTCTCGCCACACCAGCGGAGGACACCCAAGTGATGCCTCACGTTATTCATGCGCTGGTAGAAAGCATGGAGCGATTCGTCCGCCGGCTCACCGGCACGCCAGAGTTCGTTGCCGCCTTCTCCTTCTAAAGACTCTGCGCGCGCAGGAGCTGACTCTCGAAGGACATGTGTAGGAAGGATGTGTTCAAGGTGGGCGTGGTGTATGTAGGCCCAGGGCAGGACCACCAAAGCGACATCTTGGCCAACAGCACGGGCTCATCAGGCTTCCGCAACTTCATGGCCCAGATGGGCTCAACGGTTCGTGCATCGCACCACCACGCGGCATTGCACTGCACCATATTCTAACGCCGCATTGCGCAGGTCTATCTTCCGTACCACGAGCGGTATGCAGGTGGCTTGTCTCCCGAGCAGGAAGTGGAGATGCCCTTCTCGATCACCCCCACCACGGAACTGATGTTCCATGTGGGGCCTTTCTTCCCCACCGACGCAGATGATCCACAGCAGATCAACAAGGTCCGCTCTCTCTCTCTCTCTCGTTGTGCCCCTCCGCCGAGCCTCATTAGTTTCACCTCGGTTCAGAAACGACACATCGGCAACGACGAGTTGAACATCATATGGTGCGAGACCGATGTCGACTATGCCATAACGACCATGCGCACCAAGGTCACTTGTCTTTACATCATTATCTACCCGCTCCGGCGCGGGTTCGCTCGCGTGCAACTGAAATCAACGGTTCGTAGCACATGCCACACATTATTCGAGGCTCAATGTATGGCGGACTTACCAGCATTCGGCCATGCTGGCTACCCTTCGTGTTGTTGCAATGCAGAGACCGGAGCCGTTCTTGTGGGGACCACTACAAGACGGCATGATCGTGCCCCTGCAGTCTCTGGCCACACTAGTACGCTGGACTGCGATCAACGTTGAAGTGGAACTGCTCAGGTGCGCTTCCATACTCCTTGTATCGAATTGGCTTCTTGCGCGGCGTGCTGATCAGAATCCCGCTGCGGGCCTTCCTTGCCCAGAACGGGACCGTTCTGCAATGCCTACATTCGGCGAAAGGAGCAAATTCTCGAAGGGCTACAGAGGTGGCGGCGAGAGAGTGACTCCAAGGTACCTTGATCCATAGTGCTTGAATGCATAAATGCTTCAATCTCACCACGGCTACGCTCGCCAGCATCAGGCGGACGTGGCGCTGGCTGTCCTGCCGACCAGGGAAAGGCAAGTCATCTTGGAGGGCCTTCAATTGACCTCTCTGCCATCAGCTCTTATCGGTCCACGCGTGTTGTCGGGTTCATCTTCGACTTCGTCTTCGCCTGAGCGCTCGCCCATCTCCTCGCTGCTCTCCTCGGTCGACCCGCACTCGTCGGCCACCTTGACTGCCTCTTCGTCATCGGACTCGCTAGCGGATCTGGCGCTGCCGTCGGCTACAGCACCCGTGCCTCCTTCGACGCCCAGCAAGCAAGAGGTGACTGCGCCGCCAGTGGTTGACGAGGGTGTCATCACCTACCTCTCCTTGAGCTTCAACAGGCTATCCGGTCTTCAGCTGTCGGTCGCCAGCGCGCTCAGCGCGCTGGAAGAGCTACACCTCAGCCACAACCGCTTAGCCAAGCTCGACTGTCTCGAGGGCCTAATGGAGCTCCGCCAACTGCGATGCCTCGACCTTTCGTACAATCTCATCTCGGACATGTCGCTCCTGGCGGCAAGCATCGTCCAAGGCAAGCTCTATCGGCTCGAGCGGGTATATCTTCACAACAATCGTATCGCGTTCGTCCCATTCCGCTTTGCCGCTCAACTCGGCAGCGATGGCGACAACGACGAGGCGAGAGCCAAAGGCAAGAGCAAGCAGTTGAGTGCGCTTAGGTTGCTATCGCTCGAGCACAACCCACTCCTGGTGGTGGACGCCGCCACGGAAGCTGCTGCTGGCGAGGCATCAGCGATCAGCCTTGCGACACTGCGAGCTATATGCTCGCAGCTGATCGCTCAACGAGGCCTTGCCGGCAGCAGCACAGGAGGGCGTGACAGCGACGAGCTCCGACAGCGGCAGCTCATCAACGAGGGCCGCTCGGCAAGTGAATGCAGCGTATGCGGTCAACTCTACGTCGACGCATCCGTGGCTGTGGTTCCCCGCCGGTGCGAGGGCTCGCTGCTGGGCCAGCCTTCGTGTGTCTTCACGATTGGTGGCGATGCATGCTCCGTCTCCTGCGAGCAGCTTCTACGAACGCAGCTCGCCGCAGATCCAGCTGGACGTCCTTCCCAGCCCGCCGACGCCGCAGGTGCCGATGCCGACCACCACTGCGGCAATGCTGGGGCTATGTGAAGCGCATCAGCAAGCCATGGACTCTCTGCGCGTATCTTTCTACTCAATCCCAACCTCATCACCCATATTCTGTCATCATTATCAAGTACCCAGAACTCAATCAAGCAATCGAGAAAGCAAGCACACTTGCCCTCGCGAGAGGCACCATTGACCTCTCTACTCCTTGCTTGTGCGCAACACGCGGCACACGTGCGCCTCCTGGAGGTGCAATAAGGTCAGCGCGAGGTAACTCGCCAGCCTGCATTTCAGAGGCCGCGGTGATTGCATTCGCAACTCCGCACCCCAAGCTTGGTTGCTTGCGAGGGATCTTTTCTTTCTCTCTTTTGTTTCCATCTTGTCGTGATCGTTCGAGAGTACACAGCACGACATGGAGCAGTCCGGCACACAGGTACGCCTCGCTCGCTCGCTCTGAACGTTGGATGATTGCTCGAAAAAAGTCAATGAGGATTAATGTGTGAGGCGATCTCTTGTGCACTACTCGAGGGGTATGGGGGCGCATTACTGATCCTCTGTTTTTTATGAAGGGACGCGAGGGCTACGTTCACCTCGGTGAGCGTGCTGAGGGCAAGGCCGCCTTTGATTTCAAGAAGTACTATCTGCGAATCAACAACGAGACCGGTTCGCTCGACTTCCTCAAGGGCCCCAAGAACATCAAGGTGCAGTACTGTACCGCAATCGACTTTGCCATTTTCGTGAAAGGCCAAGCGTCTCTTTATCTCTTCATTATTTATTTATCATATTAATATCAAGAGTTGAGCACTGCTTCACATTTGAAAATTGAAATTCTGTCGTGTCCTCGCATTCTCGTGTAATGTTTGCTCGATTCGTCTCGAATTTCGTGATCGCGCGATTTATGTTTTAATTAATCACACACCGCGCTCAACTCTTGGTGTTCGGTTCCCAAGCACCACAGTTGCAGCCAAAGATCTGCGCACACCTCCTGCTCACTAAAATGATCGAACTATCATGTAGGACGTGGCCAAGCGTTTCGACCTGCCCGCTGTGGACGAGGTGGCTGTGATGGAACGCGACCCCAAGAAGCTCAAGGCCACCCAGTGGCCTTTCAAGGTCGTTGTGGACAAGAAGCCCTTCATTGTCATGGCCGAGTCCGAGAAGGGTTAGCACTCCATAGACACGCACACGCGCTGTCGTGACGTACATTGGTGACGGTGCGAACGCTCACAAGGCCCGCTGTTCGTACGTGCGTAGAGCTCAAGGAGTGGATCGACAGCATCAGCGCAACCAAGAAGCAGGTGACCGAGTTCCTGGACACCATTCTCCCACGGACTGCCGCCACCCTCAACAACACACAGAAGGCCCAACTCGTGAACTTCCGTGAGAAGCTCTTCTCGACTGGCCTCACCGACGAGGAGAAGCAGGTAAGGCTATGCCTTCATTCAGTTTCGTAGTCGAGCCTGTGCGATCTAACGCGCGTTGCCATACGTGCAGTGGTGCGACGATGCCTGCCTGGCACGCTACCTGAGGGCGAGAGTGGACAAGTTCGGATGGAACCTCGAGAAGAGCTTGCTCATGATCCAGGACACTCTGAAGTGGAGGAGAGAATTCAAGCCGGAGGACATCAAGGAGGAGGTATAGCTCGTTCTCCCCACTTACGATGCCAATTAAGCGAAATGCGCCACTGTGTGCTCATCCCTCTCCTCTCTCAGGACGTGAGGGAGCTGATCGAAATGGGCATGCTCTACAACAACGGTAAGGACAAGCAAGGCAGACCCATCGTCATGGTCAAGTTCAAGTACGACCTGAGTTTGAAACGTCAACTGGCTCAGAGCGTGGCTGCGTTGTGCTAACGATTCACGATTTTTGTTTTTTATGATCTTAGCCAGCCGATGACAGACTTTGTTCTGTACACTCGCTACGTCGTGTTCGTGATGGAGAAGGCCATCGCTTCCATGAATCCTGAAGGTAATCCGCCCGCCAGCCTTCTTCTGTGCTCTGGCTGACTTATGCGTTTTTTCCCCCCCTTGGTGCCGCAGAGACTGAGCAGATGCTGTGGATCCTCGATCTCAAGGGCTCCAACAGGAAGTGCTTCCCTCCTAAGGCAGTGTGCAAGGAGGCCCTCAACATCTTCTACACACATTACCCCGAGAGGTGCCGCGTCCCGCTCAGCTTTCTGATCTCCGCACAACTCGAGAACCAACTCTCACCACGCTTCTGATGTCGTCCCACCACAGATTGCACAAGTTGTACATTGTGGATGCACCCAAGGTGTTCTCCGTGTTCTGGGCCATGCTCAGCGCCTTCCTCGAGTCGGACACGAAAGCCAAGATCAACTTCCTCTCAGGTGAGGAGCTAACCTCCCTCTCATCAGACCTTCAAGATGAGTGGGCCGTTGCTCACCTGAAGTGTGCCTTGTGTTCAGGAGCGATTGGCCCTGGCCAAAAGAAGACCGATGCGCTGTTGGAGCTCGTCGACATCAGCGTGCTTGAGTCCGACTATGGCGGCAACAACCCGTCCAAGGACAGGGGCGTCATCAAGGTAAGTCCACCAACCGCCAACGCCCTTTCTCCACGCACACACTCACTCTTTCTTTTGTCTGGTCTGAACAGGAGGACGAGGAGGAGCCGGAAGAGTCCGAGCTGGCGGCCCAGGAGGCCAGCGCTTGAACGTAGCGTGAACGCTCTCTCGGAGACAAAACGAAAAAACCAACCTTTCTCTTCGCCTTTTCTCTTTCGTTCTGCGTTATTTCTCGGGTCCTCTGCAATCGATCGAGTTGTTGTGTTCCATCTCGCGCGGGATAGATCAGCACTTGTTTTGCGTAGAAAAGCTATGAACGCGGAGGAGGCAGCGGCAGCGATTGCGTCAAACACGGAGGGCGTCTACGACGAGGTGGAAATCGAGGACATGGAATTTGACGAAGAGAAGAAGATTTACACCTACCCCTGCCCCTGCGGCGACAAATTTGTCATCTCAGAGGTACCCCTTTGCCCCCCCCCCCAACAAATCCCGCTTTCAGTTTGCGTTTCCAAAAATCCCTTCATTAAAATGCGATTTAGGAGGAATTGATGAATGGGGAAGAGATTGCGCGCTGTCCGAGCTGCTCGCTTTACATCCGTGTCATCTACGAAGTCGAGGAGGAAGAGGAGGAGGACAAAAACTCGAGCATCGGCCTTGGCGGATCCTCCACGACCATCACCGTGAACTAGATTCTTCGCCATTGCCGCCCAATTTTGAACGAGCCCACAACGCAAGAGAGCAAAGTGTACAGCCAGAGATCCAGTCGTGCGCCCAACCCAGAGATAGACGGGACGTAGCCAACGGGGGCGCTGTGGAGCTCGGAGGTCGTCGGGTCTAGCGTTGGTGAGTGTACAAATGCCGACGTCGCTCGTGGCCTTGGACTGCCGTGACCAGTGGTCCACCGACAATGAAGGTTTTGATACATGTTTGGTTTTCATACATTTCCACATGTATGCTTGCTATCTTACACATGCACAGCATCAGATGCACTGTGATGGCCTGCACACACGCAAGCAAGGCAAGTCTCTGCTCCCCTAAGGCAGCAAGGCCTGTACACCCAAGAAGCCCTGTGCTGTGGAGCAGAAGTGATGAGGACAACTTGTGGTGTGGTTTGGTTCCTTGCAAACACTGCTTACACCCATCAACACCATCCTCTTAAAAATACATAATTAAAAAATAAATAATAACGCAACACGGGCCTGCAAGCGGCACAGAAGAGAGGCCGTGCAAGAGCTCTCTTGCCTGATGATCACTCCATGGAAGGCGAGGAGATGGAGCGCGGAGTGATGGATCGGCGTGCACGGAGGGTGGAGGGCGAGTGAGAGAAGGAGGCAGCGGAGGAGAGCGGCGAAGACGAGGTGGCTGGCGAGGGCACGGATGAAGACGACGAGGCGAGCGAGGAGTAGACCGAAGAAGACATGATGGGCGATGAGGGAGGCGAGGGCGACCCCATAGAGTGATGGTGGTGGCCCCCGGCCATGATCGGCGAGGAGCGCGGCGATGGCACGAAGGAGGCGACGGCCGGTGTGGAGGGAGCAGGGATGGAGGCGGCGGAGGGGTCAGTGGTGAGGAGGTTCTGTACAAAGGTGGCCTCGTAGACGCTGTTGAAGAAGAGAAGGGAGGAGTCGGGGCAGCAGAGGAAGAGCGGAGCAAAGACCATGGCAAGGTTGTCCACGTCCATCTTGGTCACGGAGCTGTACTCAGGGCGGCCAAGATCGCGCAAAAAGTCGAGGATGTACACCATCACCCGCTGGTTGAGCATCGGCACGCCCACCAGCACTTCCCAACATCGCTCCGGCTGCTTGTACCCGTCCACTTTCACTGTGCGCACGCGCCATCAACGTTGAGCAGGGTGTCACGCACAACACACACACCTACACACACACAAAGAAAAAGAGAGAGAGAGAGAGGTTGCAAACCTATTTCGATGGCCGAGTAGTAGATGTCGGCGGGGATGAGAGGTTCGGCGAGATCGCGAATCCACCGCTTGAGGATGGTGGTCAAGATGTGCACATCGTCCACACCGTTCAGCACGTCGTAGTCGCCCTCGTTCAGCTGCGACACCAGCTCGATGACGCGCTCATTGTTGCCAGAGATACGGAATATGCCCACGGTCTGGTTGCCGCGGTTGTTGATGATGGCCCGTCGCAGCTCCACCAGGATCCGAGGCACCTGCAGAGTGGGATCGCTCTCCTGCTGGAGGGCCATGACCTCCTCGAGGGTCGATTTGAAGATGCGTCGCCTGAGCTGGTTGTTGGCGCCGTCGTAGGCCTTCTCCTCGGCCTGCGCCATCTTGATGCCGTTGAGGATCGCCATACCGCTCTTCCGCAGACTGAACGGACGCCGCGGCTCCTTTCGCTTCTTCTCCTCTTTCTCTGTTGGTGGAACACTAACACGGTAAGCGTCCGAGAGTCTGAAATGAAGGATTGGAGGAGAGCGTACCCTTCTTCTTCTTTTCCTTCTTCTCCTTCTTGCTAGCCTTTGACGAGGGCGAGCCATCGAGAGGCACGGGCGAAGAGGTGTACTGAACACTACGCGTTCGCTTGTCTCGCGAGTCGCCCGCCTCTAGTGCGTAGAGCTCGAGCTTGCCCTCAAACTCCTTGTTTCGTGCGAGCGAAACGATGACGCCCAACTGAAGGAGCATCGAGCACACCATGACCGCATCCATTGGCGTCATCGCCAGCGACTCCTCGAGCAGCCATTCGATGAGTCGCGTACCGGTGAAGTAGTACTCGTACACCTACGAGGTGGCCAACAACACGAGCATGTTAGAGATACACTTCTATGACACAGCCAAGGGGCAAAAAGAGCGAAAAGCGACAAAGAGAGAAACGAGTTGGGTACCACTCCGCCGACTTTCTTGGCCTTTTGCTTCTCGATGGGCATCTGCGAAACCTTGGGCAAGATTTCGGTGATGGCCATCTTCTTCACCGTCTTGATCGGGGCCGACGCGTCGACGAGGAGCACCTTCTTGACGAGGCCCTCCCCCGGCGCCTCGTCACTGTCATCTGTAGACACACACAGTGCAAACACACAGTTAACCTTTGTCTAATATACATGACTAAAGAAAGCGGCTGTACGATGCTCTATTGTCTCTTGCGATCGAGAAATGGTGGGGATGGCTGATCTTCCTGACGTCGAACCAGAGCTTCTCCGCCTCCGCTCGAGCATCGCCTTGGATATCACCGATCTGTGTGTCACGCGACAAAATGTTAAGCACCACCATTGTCGTCCGTGTGCATGCGTGCGCGTGATACCCGTCGCTGGCGCTCATCTGCTCTTCAAGATCGGACGTGCTCTTCTTGAGCACAGAGCTGGAGTGGGCTGATCGGCCGGGGGAACGCTGCACTTCGGCCAGCTTCCGCCGCAGCTCGACAGAGCTCCTCTTGAACTTGCGCACCACGCCGCCCGTTCCCAGCGGCTCTTCGACCGTCGGATGCGGCGATGAATGGAGCGGTGATGACAAGCGCGGGCTCTCGATTGGCGAATCGCCCTCAGCAACGCCCCACGACAGTCGGGCTTGCTTCCGCCTCGCACGTACCACCTCTTCCATATTAAGCGGGTTGAGTAGGCTCGGGGCAGGGGGAGTGCTGCTCGCGTCGACGGCGCACTCGGCGGAAGAGCCAAGGCTAGACGACGTCGTTCGGCTGATGCTGATGTTGCCGGCCTTGATGCGGTTCAGAATCTTGAGTCGAGGTCCTCGAGGAATCTCCATCTCTTTGAGCTCGTTCTCGTCCAACAGCATGATGCTCTCCACATCGAATTCCTGAAGTTGTGTGATTGTGTGAGAACTTTTCCTTGCTCAAGCAAGCGCTCTTTCGTTCGTTTGCCATGCAGCTCGATCAATCACGATTGCAGAGCAAGAACGAAAGCGACACAGGAAGAGACGAGAGCGCGCGAGCACGGGTGGTGGGTACCTCTTTGGCAAACACAGCGGCATACTGAGGAAGGCCAATGCTGGCAAAGAACTCCTCCAGTTCCGTTCCAGCTCCCGCTCCTCCTTCAGTCGTCATCGTCTCCTGGCGTCCCTCGCCACCACCACCGCCGCTCTTCTCCTTCTCCGGCGGGTCATCTTTCCCGGCCTGCTACCATCACCAAGCCAATCCCTCTCGGTCAGTAC
>CDFA01025105.1:3979-31122 GCA_000826305.1 Acanthamoeba healyi | reverse complement strand
TGCCTTTTATCACCGAGCCCCATTGCCATGTAGGCATACGTTGGCGGTGGGTTAACGGAGGCGTTGCCGGTGCGTGCGCACCGGCGACGAAAAGAAAAGAGAGGGACAAGTACCTGCTTGTCGGGATCGGCCATGTCCAAAATTTCCAAGGTCTCCCTTCGCTGTGCACCCTCACCCTCCGTCTCCATCCCCTCCTTCGGCAGCCGCGTGCTGAATGGCTGAGGATCGGGCGTGCCGTCGATCTGCGACATTTGGAAGTCACCAAAGTCGGGCAAATGAACCAGATCGTTGGCACTGAGCGGACCACCGCGCAGGTAACCTGCAAGTGGAAACCAATTAACCGTCAGCACGATACTCAGGCGTGTTTGCCTGCTCAGTGGACCACGTACCCGAAACTTTCAGGATTCCCACAGGAATGGTTGTGGATTCAGCGAACGGTCCGGCAGTCGCCGACGGCTGCACTCCGGTGGGCTCGAAGTGCAGGGTGTCGACGAGGAGATAAGGTCGCCTCTCCCGGCTCAGCACCTGACGAACTCGCAGGTTCGAGAGGAAACGCATGACCTGGACGGCTTCCTATAGTTATGAGGGGGCGGTGAGCACAACGGAAATAACAGCCAACTGGAAACAAACGAGCGCATGATTGTACGTCGGTTGTGTCGAGAGGAAGAACGCGATCGAAGTCGGGAAAGTGGAACTCGACGAACTCCTTCATCTGCTTCTTGATAGCAGCCCTGTCCTTCTGAGGAACAGCATTCAGTCCCTGTGACACGAATACAATGAATATTAGTATGTGGGCCATCGACAGACGGACCCGAAGACAAACTCGTCGATCAATTTAGGGATTCATCGATGACTCTGAACATAGTGAGTGTAGCCTCACATTTCCACGGCGAAGCCATTCATTGAGGCTCAACGCCGCTTACGCGGAGGCATCACCAACAGTAGGCGTTAAAAAAATTGCTTTTGCTCCGAGTTTGAATGGTCAGAACGGCGGACATTGGGTTCTGCCACTTCAGTACAGAGCACGTCCAACGAGAGGAGGTCCACCACGACGAATAGGAGAGACGCTGGGTACCTGAAGTGTAACGAGCAAGGAGGGCGTGCCCTGGGCCTTGATGGCCGACAAGAACGCCTCGCCGGTGGCATCCACGCCATCTGTGGCGGCGATTACGAAGAGGAGAATGTCCGCAACCTGTACAGAAGACAAAGGAGTGTGAGAGCAAGACCCACCCCAACATAACAGGTGAATTATTGAGGCAGGATGCAGGTGTCTGACGTCGTTTCCCAATCCTCATCGCCTCAACAATTAGGACGACGAAGTGATAAGGGGAATGCACGCCATTGTTGCTCTACCCTACGAATTTGACACCCGCCGAGAGGTGCGCTCTTGGTAGGCAACACGGTAGGGAAGGCGCCACAACACGCACGCAACAAGGCCTGAGTGGCAGAGGCAGAGTCGTACCTTGGCGATGTCCAACACGGCCTCAACGTCGCGCGGAGACTCGAATATGGTCATCCTCTGCTTGAACGCGGGGAAGCTAGGGAGTGGGTGGTTATGGTGAGCTCTCCAGAGCTAGGGGCCGCACAAACAACTTGGCGTGAAGTGAAGGCGCATGAGCGTACTTGGCAGTGATGGGGCCCACGCGCTCATTGGGAACGACCGAAGATGCTTCGGCAAGCAGAAGGGTGCGAGCCGCCTTGGTGTCGGCGTCGGCTCCCAGACCGATAATGCCCTATACACGCCGTTCGGCCAACATGTATGCAATCAGCAAAGAGAGAGCCGGTAGAGGAAGGGACGTGGATTAAACTTGGAAACTAAGAGAGAAACGATCGGAGATGTCATCATCAAGAGCACACGTACCACGATCTTGGGCGGGCCGGCGGAGGTGCCAAGGCGCTTGCTGTGGAGCACCTCGGCCTTCTTCTGCAGGCTCTTGATGTGTTGCAGCTTCTTCCTGTTCTCACGCGAATTGCCGCTCACCTTCTTCACGCTGGGGCGCTGCACGGTGGTCTTGCCAACCTTACCTGCTCACCCATCATGGATGAGGATAGTATCCATCCCAGTTAATCGGCCGCGGTTGTGATTTGGATAGAGTTGCAAAAAAATCGTTGAAATCTTCAATTCTCACAATTGAAAAATTGGGGGAAGCGATTACCTACCCTTCACCTTGCGGCGGAGCTCACCCTTGGTGGCATGCTTGCCCGGCTTGAACGCCTTGTTCGTCTGTCGGAGCGGACCGGGTCTGTGACGAGTTCCTCCCTCCATTACTTGTGCAAGCAAACAAACAAGTTACCAACGGCGAAGAGATGAAGATGCCCTCTCCGGCGGGAAAAGAAGAAATTGCGGAGAATACATTTATGTCGACACAAATAATCGTTCGTGTCGGCATCAATTCTTCACGCGCACAAGCACGATCGTGCCGCGGATTAAGTCTAGACCACTTCGCCTTCGCTGTGCTACCCCTAGAGGCGTAGCGAGGTGAAGGAGCGCGGATCAGGTTTTGGCTCAATAATGGATTGTTAGATGAGCTGTTCGGTGATGGACTTGAACTCGATGGCGTCGGGCGAGTGTCGCCCAGTCTTGAGGAAGAAGGAGAGCGTGTGGCGCACGGTGGGGAAGGCCAACTCGTCCCATGGGATCTTGTCCAGGTCCACCAGCGCAACATCCAGCGTCTCCTCTCCGGCGGACACGTCGTCCGAGAGTAGCTTCGCTCTGTAGTACATGTGCACCTGGCAGGAGTTACAACACTCGCGGTCAGATGGCGGCACGCAAGCGGCGTTGTGGGTGTGCGTGCTCACCTGTCCGATCCTGGGCACATCATACATCGTGAGCAGAGAGCCGGCCTCCACGGTGGCGTTGGCCTCTTCCCTCGCCTCACGCGCCGCTCCATCCTGCACCGTCTCACCCACTTCCATGTAGCCTGCAGGTGTGATGGCACGGTCGATCAGTGAGACCCCACTATCAAACAGCTCCAACCAACCAGGCTGAGAGTGGCGAGTACCGGCAGGCAGAGTCCAGTAACCGACCCGAGGCTCAATTGCTCGCTTGCACAGCAGCAGCTTGCCCCTACACATCAGAAATATAACGTTAAAAAAAGCGAATTGTTTATTTATTTTTAAAAATAAATCATGCTCAATAAATATTGCCAATTTATAATTCAATTCTCCAATTTGTATAAATTAATTTTAAGTTAAATAAATAATTGGGACGTACGTGGAGGAGAGGGCCACGACGCCGGCTACGATCTTGGGGTTTTGGTAGTTGATGAAGCCACACTCCCGGCACACGGCGCGCTCCTTGGAGTCGCCCTCGGGCACGATCTTCTTGAAGTTGCCACGCCATCGATCCGCGGCACCACTCGTGGAGCTCGTCGTGAGCGTGCGGGCCATGGCTCTACCGACACTACCACCACCAACAGCACCGGAGGCGGTCCATCCACACGGCCGCACTGAAGCCAACACGCTCGCACGTCTCATTGCTGCCTTCGTCTTCAAACAAATAATAACTCAACGTGCGACCTCACTACGATCGGCTTCGTCACGGAGTGCTGTTCGCTAGCAAGCCAACTCGCTACGACGTCATGCGTCGTCCCTCCAGCAAGACAGATAGAGACGAGCAAGATGAACGCGAGCGTGTGGAGTTTTAGTCCTTCTGGAGGCTCGACTGGTCTGGCGGGAGGGAACGGAGGAAGGCGGTGGCAGCGGCGACGTGCTTGTAGATGTCCACCTTGTCCAGATCGTGCGCCCCCTCGCACTCGCCCCACTCGGCGATGTTGTGGTCCTCCTCGATCCTGCTGGCCTGGATGCACTCGTCGACAGAGAACGGACCTGGACGCCAAAACGAGATCACATGAGCGATACAACCATCAATGCGTTCGGCAGCGCTGATGCAGATGATGACGAAGGAGCATGCGGGTACCCTTCCACAGCGCAAGCCCAAGAACAAGAGACTTGGTTCGGCTGACCAGAGTGTCCAAACAGCCGAGCTCCCAATCTGCACAATGCCGAGACACAGAGAGAGAGAGAGGAAGAGTTAGTGGAGGCGGGAGGCGGAGGGAGGCAGAGGGTGGATTACCGGTGGTGTTGTGGAGCAAGAGGCGCAGACCGTTGATGGTCTCCTCGGGCTGTGCCTCGGGAATGACGCTGAAGTGAAGCATGAGGTCCATGTTGAAGTACGCCGAGAACCACTTCAAGAACGGGCGAAGCTGCGCCTGTTGCTTGTCATAGAGCACCTGCTCCTTCTCCCTGTCATCAGGGCGATAGCTGGTGGTGGAGAGACACGATGACAACAACGCGATCAGCCACATCGGCACACATGTGCACACACACAGAGAGAGAGAGAGCTGGCGCTCTACCAGATGGTGTCGGTCTCGATGTAGTCCAGTATCTCGAGGGTGAGGGCGTGTCTGATCTCCGGCTTGCCTTCGACGAGACGATCCATGATCGTCGTGGCCAGACGTGTCTGTTGGCAGCAAACGCAGAGTGAGTGGGTGATGACTTGGGAGACGCTCATGAGCAGGACGAAGGCGTGGAGGGTCAGCGTACGATGGGCATGGTGTCGGGCTTGATATACGGCTGCTGCATCTCCCACTCGGCTGCGATCATGAGCGCGTTGTGCTGCGACGGCACAACCAGCGGGTGCTCCATGGGGGTCAAGATCACCCGCCCGTCCAGCAACGGCGCCCAGCCGCCCTCTCGCTCGCCTACACGCAGAGACCACAAGAGATTAGCCCGATCAGGTCGAGGGCAGGACGAGGGCAGGAGGTGTGGTGTGGTGGAGGGGCGGGGAGTGGCTTACCGACGCTCACTTGCTTGTACCATCTGCGGGTCTTGGCACCGCCCTGCACGCCGGAGAGCTTGGCGCCCTTGACCCGGGGCTTGTCATCGCTCGCCTCGGCCTCCTGGAACGAGGGCTCGTCCTCCTTCTTGAACTTCTCGTGCCCGTAGTGGTAGTCCACCTTCACCCTCTCCGCGTAGTTCCTCCTCATCGCTGCGCCACCGATCACGCGCGTCGTCCGCGGCAGAAGAAATGATCGAAATTCATTCGACGACATCAACATGTGAGCCTGGCATTTGCGGGCAGCGCCCCAGCGCGCTCCGGCAGTGCCGGCCAACGATGTGCAGCCCCTCTTCATCTCTCCTCTCCGCTAGCGATCCGGCTCAAGATTCGAATGATGATTTTCTCTTTGATTTTCTTGTCTTCTTCAGATCTCGACCCAACGTTGGCCTGGGTGTCGATGAAGTCGGAGGCTGGTGCCGGTTGGTGGTGATGGAGGTGCACGTCGAGGAAGGGCCGGCTCGTGCCATGCTGCTGGTGCTGTGCGGGCTTCCAGGCGCGGGCAAGACCACCCTCGCCAGACGACTGTCATCTTCGAGCCAAAGGCCGACCGACGGGCCAACCCAAGCTGAGGTGCGCCACTGCAGCTTCGACTCGGTCTACTTTGGAGGCGGCGACGGCGGCAGCGAGGCGGAAGCCCCACCAGAGTTCGAGCTGGGCAGGTGGCGGCAGTCGCGGGCGCAGGCGCTCGCGCAGGTGGAGCGGCTCATCGCCGAGTCCCGCGCGCCTACGCGTCGCTCCTTGGTCGTGGTGGACGACAACATGTACTACCGCAGCATGCGCCACCAGTGCTATCTCATCGCCAAGAAGTGTACCGCACATGCTCCTCTTCGCACACGTCGTCGCACCACGCCCGTGTCGGCTAACGCTCGCTCGCTCGCGGCTTGAATGGATCAGATGAAGTGCCATACGGGCAGGTGTACGTCGAGGTGCCGCTCGACGTGGCTCTGGCTCGCAACGCCAAGCGCGAGGGACATGCGCGCGTGCCAGACGAGGTACGAGCGCGCACACACACTCTGAGTGATGTGATATCGGAGCGAGCTGATGGGTGGTCGTGTCAGGTGATCGAACGCATGCATGCCCGCTTCGAGAAGCCGCATTCCGACGATCACCGCTGGGAGCGTCACACGTTCGTGATGCGGTGCGAAGAGGTCGTTGATGATGACGACGGCGACACTCTGCAGCAGCTGTGGCAAGCCGTTGGGGCCATGTGGAGCGACAACTTTGTCAGGGCCGAGGCCATCGAGGAGCGCGCACGGGAGCAAAGGCGGAACCAAGACCGAGAGCAGACCCTCGCCAGCTTCCTCCATCGTCTCGACCAGCAGCTGCGAGGCCAGGTATCATCCATTCTCGCGGCCAGCGGGGCCTATCGGAGCGCCAGGGAGGCAGGCAAGTTGGTGGCGACGCTCAAGCGGTCGTTCCTCGCCGAGGCGCGAGGCCGCGGCGACGTGCGTGCGTTCCTGGCGCGCCAGCCGCGAGCAGATGACGACGCCGCAGCACGACGATCAGACGGCACGGGCGATGACGAGGAGGCGACGCTCGTGCGACAACTCGAGGACGAGTTCAGAGTGCGGTGTCTCGCCGCGTTCGCGCCAGCACCCTGACTGCAGCAGCGACCCCCAGCAGCACACCACCAAGACGATGTTTATTCTTGTTCTTCATCTTCTTGAGATCTCAATGCATACATCTCTCCTCTGGCTTAGGCCTCACACTCGCTGCCCCCACAACCAAACACTCAACACTCACGATACGAGCGCAAGGTGGAGTGACGCGTACCTGTAAAGAGAACCAACGAACGTACGTACCCTGAGAGACCTCGGATGCGCAAGTCTGATCGCCGATGACGACAGAGGTACGCACGCTCGACACGAGAAGAGAACACAAAACTGAAGGAGAAGGGAGGAGGATGAACCTGATCACCTGGACTGGGTCGGCCTGGAGGTGGAGGTGACTCGACAGAGAAGAGAGAAATGGATAGAAGTAGAGGAGAAGAGAGAAAGCCATCTAGTTGTTTTTGTTCTTCTTGTGGCTGGTAGTAGTGAGATGAATGTATGCCAGTGGCACTCTTCAGTGTGATTGTAGTTATGTTTGTTTTTATAGCGTTATGATGTAGGGACACCTCGCACTCGTCATGATGATGACGAGCGAGAGGTGCTGGCCATGGTTTGGCTCTTTTGTAATGGATGCGCCTTTGCATGTACATGCGTTGGAGATACATGAGTGTGTATAAGTGCAGAGTGAGAGTGATGAGAGAGGAGAGACAGGAAAAAAGAGGAGAGAGCCGAACCCACGATGGGGTTGAGAGCGAAGAAGAAGATGACCGGCTGAAGGACCGACTAGTGGTAGGCCTATTATTCTCTCTTCCAGGAGCGCTCCTCCTTTTCCTCATCGAGGTCGACGTCGAGCTCTTCTTCGCCAACGGCGAAGGGTTCGTCAAAGGACCCGCCCTGGTACTCCTCCACGCCCTCCTGCAAAGACTCCAGGGAGAGAAGTGAGGGGTTAATCTCAATGGCGACACCATCACCGCACACCACCAACAAAGGGCCATCGCTCCTCACATACCTGCGGTTCGGCATCGCCATCCGTGAGCTCGGGCAGTTCACCCGCGTCACCGGAATGCTGGGTGGAGTCGTGCCAGCTCATGTTCAAAACGTGGCCCTGCAGCACATTGCCCTTTCGCATGGCCTGAAACATACAAACACGTTCATTTAGATGACTAACTCAAACGCTAGCGTGCGGGGAAGGAGAGGGAAAGGCGCACCATCTCGGCCATGAATCGTTGGGAATACTGCACCAGGAAGTTGTTGGAGTCGGGCTGCATGGCGAGAGAGATGATCTCGCCAAAGCCCTGGAAGTGGGCTCGCAACAAAGGCTCGTTTTTGAGCTCCGCAGGCACGTCATGAACGCAGATCACGGTGGTACGATTGTCCAGCTTGAACGAGCGCGGGGCGGCCGCGTATCCGCGACCTGCATGTGCACGCGCGTGAATAGTGGCAAATCACAGGCTACAGCACGACATCAACGTACCTCTACCTCTACCCCTGCCTCGACCACGATCCCACCAAGGAGCACCTCGAGCGCGCATTCCACGACCTCTGGGAGCCATTGACAGCGGCATACCAGCAACTATCATGACAAGCACCGGCGCGAGCGAAAAGCATTAGAATCTGTGATGTTAAGCTTGAACGGTGCAAACTTACCCTGAGCTGCGATCTCGGAAGCAGGAATGCCGAGCTGCTTGGCTTCCTCCTGGAGGCTGGCCAAGGTCTTCTGCAGCGCCTCCACTCGCGATGGGTCGGCTGGAGCCGCCGGCGGTGGAATGGCAGCGCTCAGGTCGATGGATTCGACCGTGTCTTCGCCTTCACCCTTGTCGGTGGCTGCGCCTGTGCTCGCCTCGGATGACTTGGGCTTGGACAGCAGGTCGAGCTCCTTGTCCAGTCGCTGCTTAGCTGAGTCTGCGCTCAGTTTCTTCCACGTGGCTGTGGTTGTGGTCGAGGCGACAGGCGCTGTGGCAGCGGGAGTAGCCTTCTTGGCAACGTCCTCACGAGCCTTCTTCATCGCTTCACCGATCTTGGCGGTGAGCGCGGTAAGCTGCGCCTTGATCTCGTCCTTCTCCTTCGTGTTGGTACCCTTCATCTTCTCCAGCAATTCGAGCAGTTTCTGATGAAAGGAAAGAGTCGAGCATGAGCACAGGTGATCATCAATCAGCACTACGCATACGCGATGTTGAGCATGCGCACCTTCTGCTGCTCCAGTTGCTTGCTGAAGAGTTCCTGTTGCTTCTTCTTCAGAGCGTCGAGGTTCTTGGGCTGCGCTGCAGTCGCGGGCTGAACCACTAGAGACGTAGGAGTCCGAGACACCATCGCCGGCTGAGGAACGGCGGGTGTTGGTGCGGGCCGGACCACCTGTACCCAGAAGCCAAAGAGTAAGTCCAGGATGTCCGGTGAGCAGGGCGTGTGCGCAGTGAAACGTACGGGCTTAGGCGGTTGTGCGGCCACCGGCGCCGGAGCGCCTCCTTCCTGTGCTTCGTCCTTTTTGAGGTACACCTGAATGAAGCGGTTGCCCATCACGGCCTCGGGCGAGCGCAGGGCCAGGAGGGCCTCGGCATTGCTGGTGAACTGTACAAATGCCTGTTTGTTCGCCGGGTCCAACTGTAGAAGGTGCGAGGTGAGGCCAAAGCGTGCAAAAAGCGAACCTAGGTCATGATGGGAGAGAGCCATACCTGAATATTGACAATGTTGCCGAACTTCTGGAAGTGTGCGTTGAGCTGGCTGATCGTGTTCAGCTCCTGTGGAATGCGAGCTACACAAATAGAATCGGTCTGCGGCTTTGGCGGCCTGGCCCCTCTGTGGCCGTAGTCGCCCTCGTACCTACCGCGCTTGAATCGGTTGAAGCCACGACCACCACCTGCGCGCCATACAAGCTTCGTTAGTGCACTGTCTCTCATGAAGTGTGCGCATGAGAAACACCGTACCCTGGTTGTCGCCATAGTGCGAGTTATAAGGCTGGTTGCCTCCAAAGTTAGCAGTGTCAGTGATTGCGCTCTCCTGATCGTTGCGGAACATTCCCTCCTCATCATTGTAGGGCTGCCTCGGCTGGTATCCGCCTCGTCCTCGGCCGCGCATCCCTCGCATGCCTCGCGATGGATATGGCTGGCTACCGGGCGTGGGCATCAAGCCATCGCCGCTGTGGTAGGCCGCTTGATGAGCTGGTGGCATGGGAATTGGTGGCAACGGAAGAACGCCTGTGCCATGGATCGTACAAGGTTAGAGCTATGTAACTGGACAGAGGCGGAGTAGCAAGCGGCAGGGAGGGAGAGCGCACCCATCCTCTGGGGGATGTGGCCGTGCGGCATCGACGGCAGGGGAAGCATCGGGCCGGGAGGGCTGAGCAACCCGGGACCTGCACCTCTACCACCGCGCATAAGGGGCGCAGCGCGAGGCGCGGAACCCTGCCATACGGGGATAGGACTGGTCTTGTTGAGGAAGGGATCCTCTGGGTTGTAGGCAGTTTCCTCGGACTCATCTGTCAGTGATAATGAGACACGCATACTGGTTTGTTAGTACTCTTACATGCCTCGAGGCCGTGAAGAGGACGAAGGAAAGGGAAGGTGAGCATACCGCGCCCGCTTTGCAACTTGGACAGACCCGCCTCGTCAACCACCAGGGGGCGCCCGTGTTCGTACTCGCAGTTCTCGCCCTTTACGCACACCCCACGCTCTGCGCACACGCACGCAACACGTGAGCAGAGACACGCGAAGGGTGAATAAACTTTTAAAAAAAACTAAAAACTAAATCTTGCGAAAACGAAACGAGTCTCGAAAGATTTGGTGGCAAATTTCGAGATGCAGCCAGTGGAAGTACCTTCAAAATCGTAGCACACACCGCGCTTCCGTCCGGTGATGCGACTGCCGCCAAAATCGCTGCCTGGCCTTGTGGTGTCACGTCCGTTCCTGCTAGCGCTGGTGCTGCTCGTGCTGCCGCTGCTTCGCGAGGAGGAGCTGTAGTCACGGCCGCGGCTGCTGTCGTCGTAACGGCCGCCAGATGATCTGCTGCTGCTGTCCTCGCGGCCTCCCTCCCACCGGCCACCGCCTGCGACTTCGTCCCTGCTGCGGCTCGACGAGAGCGGTCGATCGATGTTGACCCGATGGCCGCTACCGCCACCTCCTCCGCTCTCGTCCCTCGTGCCGCTGCGAGACTGGTCATACCGTCGCGACGATGACTGCACGTCCCTGCCGTCTCCCTCGCTTCGGTCCCTGTCCCGCCGGTGCCGGTCGCGCCTTTGCGACGACGGCGAGCGCTGCTCCTCTGACTCCTCCGAGCCGCCCCTCCTTCGCTTGCGATCCCTGTCGTCGTCATACGACGCCGCCGGGCTCCTCTCCCGCTCTCGGTCATCATCTGATCGTCTCTTTCGACTGCTGCTAGAATCGTCTGTTCGTCGTGAGGACGAGCGGTCGTCGTACTGCTCGTAGGCAGCGCCGACGTCCTCATTGTCAAAGTTATCTCTCGGCTCATGCGTACGCGAATTGGCACCACCGCCGCTGCCGCTGCCGCTGCCGCCGGATTGATTCGACATCATGTCGTGCAAGGTATCAAAAAGGCGCCCGATAAAGGGTTCCGTCTCTGTGTTCGCGCCAGCTGTGAGCGCCTTCACCAACATCGATCGATGTGATTTTGGGGGGGCTCAACGCACCCTCTTTCAAAAAATCTTGGAGCTCGGTCGTACAAAACTCGCGGACCTGCTCGGTCGACATATCGTCGCGCTTGATCAAAGCCAGAATGTACATGGACAGCACCTTGGGATCGGCAGTGCATCTGTGATGATCGATACACGCGAGCGGTGATGAGGGGACGAGGCATAAATCTTTGTTAAAAAAATTAATTAATTCACGTACATTGGTTCCAGCTGGCCGATGAGATACTCTTGTAATTCCGTCTCCTGCTCTGAGCTGAGATTCATGATGACCTCCTTCTCTCACACTCACGCCTTCAAAAGCTCTCCTCCACAAATTTAGGTACTCCCCAAGCTTATCCGTCTCCTCCGTGCGCCGCGACGAAGATCAGATTCGAGCGTGGCCGTATCTGTGATTTTTCCAGCCAGCTCAAGAATGCAAGAATTATTGTTTATGTCGACATATGTAACAACTTGATGCACTGTAATATCCTGGAATGAGCAAATTGGGGATCCACCAACAAGAACACGAGGAGAGCTGTTGGGTTGCGTTTGTTGTTGTTCGTCTGTTTGCCTCGTCCCATCCCGGCTGGTCTCCTGCGCGCACTACACCACTTGCACTCGTCTCGTCTCGTAGAGCTTCGTGAAAGAATGAGCAGTGACAACGCCACCCCGCTTCCCCCAGTCTTCCACTCTGTGGACGAGATGTACCCGCTCGAGGGCGAGGCTCTGCAGGAGGTCCAAACCCGGTACGATTTCCTGAATGAAATGCGCAGTCAACTGATCTTTTATTTTGATTAATTTAGTTCGCAAATATATAAATTAATTGAAATAAATTGCAAGTTAATCCGGAACCTCGCATATCGCTTTGGCCGCCCTGCAGGTACACGCAGCTGACCGAGCAATTCGAGAAGATCTACGGGTCGGCTCCGGCCTACTTTGCCCGTGCACCTGGACGCGTCAACCTCATCGGTGCGTGTGGTGCTCGCTGGTGGCAAATCTCTCTTTCCGTTTACCCATGTGCACTAATGCGCCTTTCATCCATCGTTTCGCACCTCTACACACTCACAGGCGAGCATGTGGACTACAGCGGCTACGGCGTGCTGCCCATGGCGCTGGATCGTCAGGACACTATCATGGCCGTCCGCGTCGTGGAGGGCGGCGTGCAGGAGGACGTCATCAACCTGCACAACATCAGCGAGCGGTTCCCGACCCGCGCACTGACCGCGTCGTCCTCGATCGACGTCGCTCACGACTGGTCGCGCTACGTGCTTGCCGCCTACCGTGGCCTCGAGCAGGCCAAGGATCTCGTTGGTACGAGACCACCCGGGATCCGTTCCTTCGTCGTTCAGGTCTGATTGATATCAATGTGCGTGTGCGTCACTTGTTCAGGTGCCGATGGCAGGGACGGCGAGGCGAAGCAGCCGCCGCAGACGATCAACATCCTGACTCACGGAACCGTCCCCATTGTACATCACTCCCTCACTCTCATTTCCAAGCGTCACAACCAGCTTACACAGTTTGTTTGTTAGGGATCGGGCCTGTCGTCTTCGTCTGCCCTGGTCTGCGCGTCCTCTCTCACTTTGGCGCATGCCAACAAGCAGCGTCTCACTAAGACCCAGATGGCCGACCTTGCCTGCAAGGCCGAGCGCTTCATTGGCATGGAGTCGGGCGGGTAACGTGCGCCCTCTACTGCGGTACCTTCTGTGTTGATCCATAAGCAATGCGTTGTGCTCATCATCCACATCGTGGCGCGCGTGCACAGTATGGACCAAGCCATCTCCTTCCTCGGTGAGAAGGGCAAGGCCAAGAAGATCGACTTTGATCCCCTCCGCGCCTCGGACGTCATGATCCCCAAGGGGTACCTACCGCTCCTCTCTGGGTCAATCAACCCACCGATGTGTTGGACACGGTTGGCCTGACGTTCTCCTTCCCTACCCGTGTCTTGTGTGTGTTGTGTACTCGACAGAGTGTCGTTCGTGATCGCAGCGAGCGGTGTCGAAGCAAACAAGTATGCGACGCTCGGGTCGGGCTACAACATGAGGGTGGTGGAGTGCCGCCTGGCTGCCGCGCTGCTGGGCAAGGCGCTTGGCATTGAGAGCTGGGGTCAGATCAGGTACGAGAGCCTGGGTCACCACTTGAAGCGCTTGTGCACCTTGCAGGCGTGCATGCAAGCACCACTCCAACCTGATAGTGTGTGTCTTCTACAGGCGACTCATCGACGTTCAAAAGCTCTACAAGCCTCAGCCTTCGCTTGAGGACTTGGCCGGCTTCGTGAAGAAGCATCTCCACGAGGACGCCTATTCTCTTCACGGTACGCACACGCACACGCACATGCACGCAGGGCTTGGCGAGCGTAGCCTCAACTCACTCACTCAACTCACTCACTCACTCACTCACGACTCACAGAGGTGGCCGAGCTCACCGGCTTCGATGTCGACCAAGTGAGGAAGGACTACCTGGGCAGGATCGTCGTGGAGGACGTGAACCAGAAGCTCTTCCACCTTCACCAGAGGTCACTTCACGTGTACACCGGTACGGTGGAGGGGAGTGATGACTTGCAGATATGTGGTGGTGATGTGCTGATCGAAAGAGTGACCGCTTGACGTGCGTGTAGAGTCCAAGCGAGTTGAGGACTTCCAGGCGATCTGTCAGACCAAGGCCGCCTCGACCGACGAGGCCAGCAGCCAGCTCGAGGTCCGCCATCCTCTGCCCTGCCCCCTCGTTTCGCTGATGCTGACAAACTTCAAACCCAAACAGGCACTGGGCAAGCTCATGAACGAGTCGCACTTCAGCTGCAGGGACCTGTTCGCCTGCTCCTGCTCCGAGCTGGACCAACTCACCTCCCTCTGCCGGTACGCGTCTTGCAACCCCCGTTCTCGCATTTTTTTTTCTTATTTCATTTCTTATTTATTTTTATAAAAATTACAAATAAAATTTAAAATTTAAAATAAAATTAGGGGCAGGAGCGCAAAGTCTAAATCTGTCGTGTCCTTTGCTTTTGGACTGACGCCTCTTGTTGTTCGTCGTCTTCAGCGAAGCGGGAGCGGTCGGGTCACGCTTGACCGGCGCTGGGTGGGGTGGTTGGACGATCTCGCTTGTGCCCACGCACAAGGTGGACGCCTTCTGTGCCAAGGTATGCATGCCACCTACTGGCCCTGATGGTGATGTGTGGAGATGTGGGCACATCGAGCCCGGATCGTCCCCTTCACCGCCTTTTTCGCTTGTGCCAACACCTTCCTCGTTCTTTGTTGTGTGGTCCGTCGATCCAGGTGAAGGAGACGTTCCCCGAGTTGCTGGTGACGACCCCTGGCACTGGCGCTGCCATCTACGTGCCGATCGCTCAGTGAACTTCGTCGTCAGCGCCAGTTTGAAGCGGCGACGACGGCAACGAGAGAGAAGAGGGCAGAGGGTTACGTGTACTCTGCCGGTGATCTGCGGCTTTTCTGGTGGTGTGCCATACAGCCAGTCGTATACCCATGCAGTTGTGAGTGCGCTTGGTTGCACCTCCACCGATGTCAGCGCACCAGCAACAGGAACGCGTCAGGTTCGTGCATGGATGACTGGTCGCACACAGTGGGATCTGCACTATGTTGTCAGCGTCCGTTACCACGGGGCCCAAGTATGGAGAGGACCTAGGTTCCTGACGGCATGCCGATCCTGGCCATCACACGCGCACATGTTGATTGAGACTGGTGACTCAGGTCGGGCTCAAGAACGAAGGTAGACGGGGAAGTAGGAGAAACGACCTGGAGAACGAAGTCCTAGTGGTGGGGGGGGATGTGGTGACCGCACTCGGGCGACGGCATGCACGTGTGCGACGCCATCACCGACCACTGCGCGCGCAGTATCAGTGGTCTCTGCGGCTGCCTTGCGAGATCGACGACGAAAGGCAACCTGGTCGATGAAAACAAAGGCACGTCAGCTCCGAACACGAGAACGCCGCACCACAAAAGAACAAGAGGACGTGAATGTCAGGTATGCGTGTTGAAGTGGCTACTTTGCATAGTCCTATCACAAACAAACCCAGAATAGGAGCTAAACTCTTTGGGCCACACCGACCAATGGCTCCCAGCCCACATACCTATAAAATCGGCTGGACCCACACTTCCCTTGGTTCTGTATCATCTTCCATCTTCGCGAGTGCACCGCTCCCTATACACTCTGTCAGCAACCCCTCAGCGCAGGCCATCAACACCAGGCCCACCACAGCCCCTGAACGCCAAGTTCTGAACCGCGAACTTCGTACCTGTTCGTTACCACACCAAGCAGCTACTACCATGGCATCGAACGACGAACACATGAACCAGCAGCTGGACCAGCAGCAGGACCACCACGTTGAAGACCTGTCCACAGACGAGAGGGACCGCATTGCGGTCGTGCACTGGTACGCATACTACGCGTCCTGCGAGCAAAGGCGCCTTCACCAACCTTCTTGCTCACCACCGCATGGATGTGTGCAGGTTGAGGGACAACTACATCATCGACTCGAGCGGGTCGGTCAGCAAGTGCGAAGTCTATGCCCACTACCTCGACATGTGCAAGCAGAAGGGTAAGTAATCCCGACGGCTTCAACCACCACAAAGTTAGTTATGTGTGCATGCGCCAGGCGCCTCACCACCTGAACTTTCTGCCTGCAGGCGTCACCTTCCCCATGTCCCGCACCTACTATGGCAAGCTGGTTCGGCGAGCGTTCCCGGGCATCAGGAGCAACAGGAAGGGCCCCAGAGGACTCGCCAAGTACGTGTTTGGCGTTGCGACTGATGCCGTTTTTGCTTCACAACGAGATTTAAAGTCCGGCTCGCTCATTGGCTAATCGATTACCATGCACTCGCGTCCCTCCTCAACAGGCAGCACTACACGCACCTGGTGCGCCGCACGGAGCAAGAGGACGGTCTGGTGCTGGCTCAACCGGCTGGTGGCCTCCGGCGTGGCCGGTCGGCCTCGCTTCCTCCCTCGCCTGCGCTGTCACCCTCGTCGATGAACGCCTCCGGTTGCCTGTCCTTCACGTTCCAAGTGCGGCCGCAGAAGCCTCGCCACCGCTCGTTCTCCTGCAAGTCATCCTCATCTACATCTACCTCTACCTCGACATCTGCGTCGCCGTCATCCTCCGTTCAGTCATCGCCCGCCATGCTGTCACCACTTCTCCCGAGCGCCTTCGCTTCTCCATTCTCCTCGACCCCGACTTCAACTTCGTCTTCGCCTGCCTCTTCCACCTGCTCGTCGCCTCGCTCTGTACACCAATCGCCTCTGCCTTCTTCGCCGATGGCGTCTCCGATGCCTTCGCCTGGCTTCCGCGTGCCCACACCGCAACCGCAATACCTGAACTCTCAACCGACGTCGCCTTGGTCGTACTACGACGAGAACAACCGCGATACATTCACGACCACCACAAGCCCCTTCTCCTCGACTAGCCTCAGCCCCTACCTCAA
This sequence comes from Acanthamoeba healyi, assembly GCA_000826305.1. Classification (NCBI taxonomy): domain Eukaryota; phylum Discosea; order Longamoebia; family Acanthamoebidae; genus Acanthamoeba; species Acanthamoeba healyi. Next base: position 14,682 of record CDFA01025105.1, on the reverse strand, counting down.
TACCACGCCCATGATCGCGGCGCCGAGCGTGCTGTCGACCGAGGCTGAGATTCTGCTTCACCGCTGCGCCATGCTGAGGCGAGTGAGGGATCGCTGCCGCGAGACGAGCGAGAGCGGTGCCTCTCACGAGCGCCCCACCAGGGACAGCTTCCTCTTTCGCGTCATCAACGACCCGACGTGGAACGACGCATGGGCAGACATGGGCTTCTCCGAGTGGTGCCTCGACAACCTGCTCTAGAGCAGGCAACTAATGATCACGATTGTGACGAGTTCGGACGCCTTCCTCCCGAGCGAGCAGACCAAGTGCTGGGCTGTAATCATAGCGACTCAAGTAGCGCATCTTGTACAATCACTTTTTTTATTAGAGCTTTGCCAAACACGTCGATCCGAAGCGCCAAGCTCGTCGTCCTGGGTCTGTCGTGCTCGTCGTCCTGATGCCTGGTTGGTAGCGCACCGAACCCGCGGTGCTTCGAAATGATCTGGAAATCCCAAGGTGCCTGGTCGCGAAGAACTCGGTCGACACGGTTACGTTGCGAATCATCTTGTGCTACACCAAATTTCAGGCTTCTGTGCTTGCACGTCTCGCCAACAGTTCGGCTATTCAATATCCCCCATCCCCCACCCCCAGAACGCTGCTCATCTTCATCTCGTCCCTCTCAAGTGGCATGCCTATCTCTGCGGCAGGTGGTTTTTGTGCATCACGTGGTTCGCCGCTTTCGGCTGTGCCACACGGTTTTGTGATTGTGATGATCAGAAGAAAAAAATATGTACATCACACCCTCTCTCTCTCTCTGGTCTTCCTCAGCGCGAGAGGAGCTTCTTGCGCGCGCCAGACATGGAAGACAGCAGGCCGGTGAAGGAATCTCTCCTCCTTCGCTTCTGCTTGCCCTCTCCACTGTCGTCGTTGTCGTCGTCCGCTGCTTCTGCCACCAGTCGCGCTTCGTCGGGCTGCGCCTCTGGCGGAGACATGTAGACCGGACTCTCGGCCCAGCCGTCGGTCGTGACCATCACCACCTGTTGTTGATCTTCGCCTACGATGGATACCTCTCCGTTGCTGCTGCCGACCTCTCCCTCGTCCTCGCTCATCCGCGCCTTGCCTTTGCCGTTGAGCTTGCCCTTGCTGCGCACCATCTCCTCGAGGCGCATCTCCAGCTCCTTGAGCCGATTGAGATTCCTCGTCTGGTTCTCGAAGAGGTTCGTCCGATACCAGGCTTCGTCGGCCGAGCTGATGATCGTGGACGAGCTGTCGGTCTCGCCGAGGTCGCTGTCGGCGCTCTCCTGTCCTTCGGATTCTTCGGCGTCGTCCTCATCGCCGTCATCAGACGAGCGCTTGCGGTGGTGATGCTTGCTCCAGCCAAAGAAGGAGACCAGGAACCGTTTCGACAGCTCACTGCCCTCGGCCAGCTTGCGCCGCACGCTCTCCCGCGCCCTTCGCTCCTTCTCCTCTTCGTCGGCTTCGCTCTCGTCGCCGAGCCCCGTCCATCGCACAGTCTTCTTGGATGACTTGCTCTTGCCACCATCGCCTGGCCGCTTCAGAATGCCCTTGGCCGGCGCCGGCTTGGGTCGCGATGTGGAAAGCAGCCAGAGGCGAGCGATCGTCGTGTGCCGACCGGCTCCGTCGTAGTACTCTGCGTTCTCCTCATCGATCGCCGCAAACTCGTAGTCTTCGTCGTCACTGTCGTAGATGTTGCGAATGCGAGGAACTGGACGCTTGGGGACGACGAATCGAATGCCTATGCCTCGCTCGTAAACCACCATCTTCTCGATCATGCGCGCCCAGTGCCGACACACCATTCTGCAGCGTCCAATGTCCTCTGTGGAGGAACGGAGGGTGAGTTTCTGTTGCCACAAGACATGAAGCAGAGCACGTACGAGGAATGCGCGTGTTCAGCTGGTCCGGTACGAGATGCAACCAGATCGTCTGGAGCACGGCATCGGGCAGGTAGAGGAGCGTGAGAAGCGTGTCCAGCGGCACGTCGATCGTGCGTGGCTGTCCGGCTGTGTGTGCGCGCGCACGCAAGGGAGCGGTTAGTCGGTGAAAAAACGACCAAACAATGTGCAGTCAAGGGCGAGGGGTGCAGCGTACTGACGTCACATATGAGCACGTCCCGCCTTGATACACGCGCGACCGTGTGTCCTGCGGAAGTGCGCCACTCGCTGTGAAGGGGCAGCTCGCGGAGGGTGAAGACTACCTTGCCTGTGATGGTGCACCCGCGCGTGAGACTAAGGCCAAAGGCTCTGGTCTCTGGGCTGTGTGTGGAAGCTGACAAAGACGTACCTTCACCGCGCTTGTTGCTTGTGAGAAGAATGCCGGTGTTGGCCAGGGCCACGGGGTCGTTGAGCAGATCCAGCTCTTCCTCGCCCTTGGCCTCCAGGTTCACCTCGGCCTCGTCCTCCTTCGTTCTCACGTAGGCCAGCAGTGAGCTCTTGCTCACAACAATTGAGGACATTCCTCTGCCTTTGTGTGTGTGTGGTTTCCTTCCTTCTCTCTCTCTCTTTCTCTCTCTGTGATGTGATCTACTTCTATTTGCTCTTCTTCTTCTTCTTTTGTTCAATCGTCTGTCGCTCTCGGTCTCTGCTCTGCTTGCCGCGCTGGGTCTTCTGTGCTTCTTCTCTTTCTTCTCGTTCCTGCTTTCGTTACGGACTACAGGGATATCACGACGCTCTGCATAAATGTTTGGCGCTGTACAGGCTCTCGGCAGAAGCTTATCCGAAGCATGACATGTCGTTGCTTGAGCCCCGCCTCATGGGCGGCGTTTTCTTCCTGTCTTCACCCAGAACCACCACGACCATCCTTGCTCCGCCAGCTCGACGCCTTCTCGCACAGTGCATTCCACACGAAATTTTCATGTTCCTCTCCGGCATGTCTGTCGACACGGTATAAATATGTCTGTCGACTTTCCGACATTCCTTGTTTTGTGGAATGTTTGGCAACTGTCGACGATGTTTTTGGACGTTGAGGGGGGGGAGATCCTAGGCCACTGTGGCCTTCGCTGCGAAGCGACGGTAGCTGGGCGTCAAGCCAACCGCAAAACAGAGAACAAAAGAAGAGGAGGAAAGTTGCGGCAAGACGAGAAGAGAAAGGCAACGGGAGGTGCTCACTGTCGCTGCCTGTCTGCCTGGACGCCGGCGGCCAGCACTCTCCGGCCAAGCACGGGCCGTTGTTGCTTACTCCTCCCTCCACCCGCCCAAATCGCCAGCAGCTGCGCCTCAACAAGCAGAGATTTCGCGAAAAGGGGGTGGGAGAGGGCGATTATCGACGCAGCGCGACATCTCTCAGCCCTTTCTGCTAATCGCGAAAGATTTGGCGTAGGAGAGCTCGTTTTCAACAATGGAACCTCCTGAAGAGGCCCAATCTGCTTCCATTGCGGCAGATGGGACCTCAAAAAGTGGATCGCCGCAAGATGCAGGCGATGCCGCGGCTCTCGACGGCTCCATCCTCCAATCGCCGCCAGCGCAGACGCAGACGGAGACCTCGAGGTCCAGGCGACAGAGGACTGTGCCCTTGACCTACAACGAAGCCGTCCTGCTGGGCGAAAGCGGACCGCCCGCCAAATCCGCTGCCAAGTCCAAGGCCAAGAAGAAAGGAACATCGAGCGGCAGCAAGAAGGGGGGCAGCAGCAGTGCCAAGGCTGCCGCCCTGCAGAAAGACCGCAAGCGGAGGAAGGTGGTGCCCACCGAGTGGGCTCCAGAGAACGTATTCGACATCATCCGTACGTTTGCCGCCGCCTCCTCCCCCGCTGCCCCTCGTCCGCTACTCGGCACTATTTTTCTATTTTAGTATTCTTTATTTATTTATTTAGATTTAAATTTAGTTTTTGGCCAAGTGCCTACTTTCGTCGTTGCACCACTCCATACTAAGGCAAATGGAGCAAGAAAGGTAACCTGTGGTGCCCGATATGGACATTTTACGAGCACGCTCCCTACTTGGCGTACATGTTTGTCTGCACGCGTGCATGATGCCAATGGTCTGTCTGGTGGTGGTGATGATGGCGGTGCTGGTGGTAGTGCTGTGTAACTAACACATGGATGGCTTTGCGCTGCAGAGCACACGAGCTACCCGACACGGACCACGCTGGGCGGCGAGGATGGTCAGATCCAACAAGGCGACGATGTCGTGTGCCCTCCGGCGCTAGAACCGGTCTCGTCGCGCGAGCTCAAGCGGATGCGCTTCGATTCAGAGAGACGAGAGAGTGCAATCAACGCCGTCGGAGGGGCCCGAGGCCACATCGGCAGTGAAGCGGCGGGAATGGCCGCATCCATGACCGCAGTCGAAAGTCATTCGCCGGGCGCACCACCTCCTCTGGGAACTGTAGACACCCAGGCAGAAGTTTCGCTGCAGAAGATGTCGATCGCTACACTACTGGGCTCTGAGCCGTCCTCTTCTTCAGCGCCACCGCCACCACTCGCAGAGGTCAGCTCACTCTCCATCAACGACATCATCAATGCGCCTGGCAACGACGACAACATCCTGGAGGCGGAGGATTTCTTCTCTCTCGCCCTTTCTGCCGATACGACTGCGGCCGACACCGCGCTTGGCTCAATCGAACCACAACCGGAAGATGAAGAGGTACTGAGGCTCGCTGCCCAACTGCACCGAGCCACAGATGATTGACGCGTTCTATTTCCCCTGCTGCAGGTGCGCCAGGAATGGGACAAGCTGGCTGATCTTCTCCAAGAGGAACAGAACAAGCTCAAGAACGAGCCAAAGGAAGATCAAACGAAGGTGGACAATGGGCAAGTGAAGCGCGAAGCGAAGGAGATAACATCGCCGAAAGCAATAGACGATGAGGAAGAAATGAAGGAGGATGAACATACGCCCTCAGAGGCAACCAGTCATGATGGATCGCCATCGACGGAGACTCAGAATGCGCTGCCAGGTGCAGCTGATGAGTTGGCCCCGCTGGCGTTAGAGCAGCTCCCTTACGGCTACCTCGAGCTGGCCGACGACAAGGACGAAGACGAGGACAGTGAAGATGAGTATGTGGAGGCCGGGGCAGCACCATCGGCAGGCGGGAAAGGCGGAAAGAGCGCCAAGGGGAAAGGCGCCAAGGGCCGAGCCAAGGGGAAGGCCAAGGGGAAGACGGCGGCCAAGGGCCAGCGAAAAGGCCGAACCAGCGGAGGAGCGACAAAGGGAGCAACGCCGAAAGGAACGAGGAAGAGCGCAAGGCGGAGCCAACAGGACGAGCTTATGACGCCCATGGACGACGCGAGTGTCAATGCCTCGACGACGACGTCTCCTTCGCTCACCTCACCGCTCTTCTCGCCGGCGCCTTCCAGCAGCGGCGGCATCTCGGTCGCTGCGGCCGCGCAACTGAGGAAGCTGGAGGAACTGCACCGACGGGAATGTAAAAACGGACGAGAGACCGGGTGCGAGTTCTGCTCAATTTTGGACTGTAAATGGGGAAACGAGGACCACTACAGCAAGGAGAACGAAGGCGGATGCCCATGTCGAAGTACGTCGCCGCCGGAGCTCTTAGATCTCTTTGGTTGATTGTTGACCCGCGTGCGCTATGTTGGTGGTGCAGACGAACCGGACACGGCATCTGTGACTACTCCTAGCGACGAGAAGTTGGGGACAAAGGGTAGAACGAGGAGCGGTAGAAAGAGCACGGAAAGCGCGTACGGCTCGGCCGCTGATACAAGCCTCGAGGAAGAGATCATGGCGCTAGACGCTAGCGTCGATCCTGAGCTGCTTAGAGGCAAAACATCCCATGGCGAGAAGCGTAAGCGATTTGAGGTCGAGGACTTCAACCGCCCGTACGTTTCTCCTCTTTGCAGGATTGTTGCCGTTTTCTGTGCAATCTTGTCTCACTTCAATATGTCTATCGTGTCCAGAGAGGAGCTGCCTCTCGCCACACTCAAGCTTGACTCGACCAAAGCGGTCATCGACAAGACCCTCATCAAGGAGGGCAAGAGCGTGACTTCGGGTTACTACAAGGAGGCGTACAATTGGTCCGAGCGTACGTTTATCAACTGCGACTTGCGATACTACAATTTGGCTTCGCTGGGCAAGTTCGACGCCATCCTCATCGATCCGCCGTGGCGCATCAAGGGTAACCAGCTCATCAGCAATGAGAAGACCATGTTTAACAACAGTACGTGTGCCTCTTCACAAGCCGATGAGTATGTGTGCGGCGTGCTTGATTAACGTCTTACGCGCGTGCGGTGGCTTTTGTCAGGCAAGTGGGGCCTCAGCTATGGTACCATGTCCAACGACGAGATCATCGATATCGACGTGGGGTGTTTGTCGGACAAAGGCTTCATCTTCCTGTGGGTCATCAACTCGCAGATCGAGTTTGGTTTCAAATGTCTTCAGAAGTGGGGCTACACCTACGTTGATAGGGTATGTGATCACGCTCTTGTGCTTCTCCTGCTTCGTCCTAACATAGATTCTACCATTATTGAGTGCAGATCACGTGGGTGAAGAAGACCGCCAGCAGCAATATCGCTATCTCGCAGGGCTACTACTTCCTCCACTCATCTGAAATCTGTCTGGTTGGTGTCAAGTACGACGCCAAGGGCAAGAGCTTGGAGTTCATATCGAAGGTCCGTCCACCACACGTTTCTTGTGCGATGGTAGAACCACCAAATTAACTCGTGTTGGCTACAACAGACATCGAACGATTTGCTGTTTGCTGAGATCAGGGAGAAATCGCGCAAGCCAGACCAGCTCTATCACATCATTGAGCGAATGGTGCCTGGCGGGCGAAAGGTGGAGATCTTTGCCAGGAATCATAACATGCGACCAGGATGGCTGTCCCTCGGCAATCAGTTGGGCGAGGTATCACATCGCTTACATCGCACTTTTGTTCTGCATCAATGCTCCTATTCACGAGTTCTGACATCACTCCCTTGCACACAACGCAGTACTATGACTGGGATCATGACTTGATTCGATGCGACATGTGCAACGGCTCCATCCCCACTGGCAAGACGAGATACAAGTCTCGTACTGTGGCCGATTCTGATCTGTGCGCGGCGTGCTATCAAAAGTCGGGCGGGAGTCCTGAACAGTATTTCGAGATCGAGAACGTGATGGCCGAGATGGCCTTCCATCAGTACTTTGCCTGTACTGCGTTTCCTCCCTTTTTGATCGCTTCGCCTTCACAACCCTTTCTGACGCTGTGCGATCTTCAGGCGACGGCTGCGAGACCAAGCCCCTGTGGGGTCTCCGGTTCCACTGCACGCAATGCGACGATTGCGATCTATGTGAACGTACGCTTACGGATTCTAGTGGCTCACACGCAATTCACAAACTGAGCCTTTTCTTCCACGATAGTGTGCTATGACAAGAAGACTCTTCCTGCGCATCTTAAGGACACACACAGAACAGACCACAAGTTTGACGTGATTGAGGTAATACGACTTCAGGGTTTCTCTCTTCTTTAAAGACACGCGGCCTCACCATTGTTTGGTTGAACATGCACCAGATGCCTGATCTTGCCGGAGGCCTTCCCGTACACCACGAATACCGCTGCATGGGTTGCATGACCAAGCCCATCATCGGCTATCGCTTCGTTTGCTTGGCCTGCAACTCGCTTTCTTTGTGTAACGTCTCCTCTCTTCCTTCTGCCATCCCACGCTTTCAGCAGCAACTCACACCTCACCACACAACAGGCCAAAAGTGTTTCTTCCTGCGCAAGGAGCCGCGGAACCACAAGGCGAACCACAACATGGACATCATCATCGACAGCAGCAACTACGACCAGTTTAAATGGTGCGTCTGCTGGTTCTCATCACTCGACGTCACGCCCACACTAACGCGCTCTCGGCGGACCTGCACAGTGCGGTGTGCGCGCTGTTCCCGATCAAACCGGTTGTGTACAAGTGCACGTCGTGCCTCAATTACGATCTGTGCGAGAGCTGCCATCACGACTGCGCACCGCCACCGGCCACCAACACATCGCACAAGCCCTCCCACAAGTTCAAGATGATCACCGTCTCCACCGGCACCTGAGGACGCTCAGAGTTGAGCGAGGCCAGAGAAGGAATCTTCTTTGCCATCCCCACGACGAAGACCATCTTGTGTGAGACGATCTTTACACACGTTTGGTGGTTGGTTGATTGCTTCGTTGAGATGCTGGGTTGGAGTTAGTGAAGGAACTGGAGGTACTTCTCGGGGAGGGTGTGGAGGAGCTTCTTCTCGTCGAGCCACTTCTTGTTGAGCAGCCGCGAGTAGTAGCGCTGGGCTCCATCGCAAAGCACAGTCACAACTGCATGGTGACGCAGAAGGGCGGTGAGTGGATCAGGAGAGGAGCACTATTACGTATGAGGAGGCAGCGTACCCGTGTGCCCTGGCCCCAGCTTTTTGGCCACCTTCACCGCCGCCACCACGTTCAGCGCCGCCGAGGCGCCCACGAACAGGCCCTCCTCGTCGAGCAGACGGAAGAACATCGACACTGCGCAGACACACGACATTGTGAGCGATGTGAGCACCGGATGAAGTTGAAGAGTGGAGCGGGTGGGTGCGTTTACTGGTCTCTTCATCAGGGATCTGGATGGCATCATCGATGGGCGCGTCCTTGAGGTTCTTGGTGATGCGGCCCTGCCCGATCCCCTCTGTGATCGAGCTGCCCTCGCGCTCCATCTTCCCCTCCTTGACGTATCTGCACAGTTGGGCGTATGTTAGTCTCAATCAATCAACACATTGGGTGAACACAAGTTCAGCAAGGGGAGAGCGTGTACGAGTAGAGAACAGATCCGGGAGGATCGGCGAGGATGATCTTGATGGATGGCTTCTTCTGCTTGAGGAAGAGACCCACACCCGCCAGGGTACCTCCCGTCCCAGTCTATAGGAGCACATCCACGTTCACGTCAGCATAATGCAGCAGTGCTGAGATCCGAGCGAGCTGACGCACCGAGCAGGTGAAGGCGTCGACGTTGTGTTGGGTCTGGAACCAGATCTCGGGTCCCGTTGTGGAGAAGTGGCCGTAGCGGTTGGCCACGTTGTCAAACTGGTCCGTCCACACGCAGTTCGGGGTGGACTGCGCATAGTCTCGCGCCAGGTGGTTGTAGTTGGCCGGGTTCTGGATGATGAACATGCGTTCGATCACACCTCACGGTTAGAGGCTGCGTGAGTGCCTACATGCCGAGCACAAGCAGAGAGTGTGTACATCGTAGGCAACGGCGGGCACTGGGATCACCTCTGCATGGTAAGCGTATGGTTTGTGGTGTGTCAGCGATGAGACAGTGAGAACAGCATGCCATCAGTGACGACGCGTACCGGCGCCGAGTGATCGCAGGAGGTCGATCTTCTCCTGCGACTGCGTGTTGGGCATGAAGATCTTGCACTTGTACCCTCGTGCCTTGCAAATGTGGGCCAACCCGATGCCTGCGCTCACACACAAGCATACACACAGGCAGTGCGTCTCGACCGATCAGCAACCATGAGCCCAATGCCGACCGAGTGCAATGAGGGGCGTGAGCCACGGCGCAAGCTAGCGCACCAGTGTTGCCGGCAGTTCCCTCCACCACGGTGCCGCCTTTGGTGAGCACGCCCCGCTCTTCGGCATCGCGCACTATGTACAATGCCGCTCGGTCCTTCACGCTCCCGCCAGGGCTGCAGTCCACGTCAGCGTTGTTTTTTGTTTTTTGTTTTTTGTTTTTTAAATATTCATATTTAAATCCTCGATATTTATATATAGTAAAAGAGGAATGATGAGATTATTAAAAAAAAATATTAAATATTCCGATTTCGATAATGGGGCGAGAGATTGAAAACGGAAGAGATGGAGATAATGGGGAAAGTACTTCATGAATTCCGCTTTGCCCATGATCTCGCATCCGGTCTCCTCGCTCAGGCTGCGCAGCTTGATCAGGGGAGTGTTGCCCACGGCGCCGGGGAAGCCCTCGACCAGGCCGTTGTTGAAGGTGCTCCACCGCCTGCCGGCGGTTCTGCTGGCGACCGGGAGTCGCAGCGGCAACGTTGGCGTGGAGGAAGCTGCGCCGCTGCGCGACAGCCCCGAAACCAGGAGGCTGCAACTGCTGCGTGTGGCCGTGCGCTGCATGGGGCTGGCCAAGTGTGTGGAGGTTGTTGCACGAACGGGAGATGTTGCTGGCGCTGTCGCCACCTCCCCGCTACCGCCGCAGAGGCGCGTATCGGCGTGGGACCCTCGGCTTCCCGCTTTTATACCCTGAGGCATACCAAACCAAAGCGGATAGTGAATTCAGGTAAGAAGAGCAGAGTGGCGCAGTGGAAGCGTGGTGGGCCCATAACCCACAGGTCGATGGATCGAAACCATCCTCTGCTAACTCTTTTTTGCCCTACCTCATTCAAGTTCTCTGCGACCGTTGCGGTGTGTTGCGGCGCAGGTCACGCCGCTGCGGCTGGTGCGTTGTGTTGCGCGGTGGCAGAAGAGTCCGAGCGTTCACTCGGGGCCGCGTTGGTGAACAAACAACAGCACAAGATTGAACGGACCAGGCTAGCAGGTTTAACAAAACGGTATGGGCGGATGCAGCAGCAAGGGCATGCCTAGCCGTGCGTCGAGTTCGGGCATAAAGATTGTAAACGACCGGTCGGACGAGACCAGGCGCGTGGATACCTCCTTCTCCCCCGCCCAACCCCGCCCCCATTGCTGACTCGCCCTTCTTTGCCCTTGCAGTGGCGAGAAGGTAAAGATTATCTTGGTCGGGGCCGGCGGCGTGGGCAAGACATCCATCCTGCTCCAGTTCGCGGTAGGCTTCGCTCTTTTCTTTTCGCT
>CDFA01025103.1:0-21372 GCA_000826305.1 Acanthamoeba healyi | reverse complement strand
CCGCAACACCAAGCGGAACAGCAGGGTCAAGCCAGAGGCAGGCAAGGACCAGCAGACCGCCGCCGTGAACCAAGCGCCAGCGGCCCAGCAGCCCGTCTACTCCATGGGGAAGGGGAAGGAGGTCACGAGGGAGCGCAGCGCGGAGCCGTCGGTCGCGGCGTCACCGGTGGGTGCTCGCGGTCAAGGCAAAAACACCTCAGGGTCGCAGACTCCGAGAAGGACGATCCCAGCAGCGGACGACGATGAAGCTGAGGAAGAGGAGGAGGAGGACACTGTCGCGCCAGCTCAGGCGCAAGGCGGAAGCCGGAGCGCCACCGCAGCGAACTCACCCTCACCAAGGGCGACTATCCAGGTGGAATCGCACAGCTTTGGCTCGTCACCTGCTTCTTGGCCGTGCATCGCGTCATCACCATGGAGGCCATCTCGACGGCCGACGCGTTCATCGTGCTGAGCGATGGCAATCGACCGGACATCAACGCGCCGCAGGAACAGTTCCTCTCCAAGATCAAGAACCTCCACTACGACGCCATGAGCAAGGCCTTTGGCGTTCTTACGTACCGCTGCGACCACTCCCCTCATCCTCCCTTGACGCACCACGATCACACACAGTCCCTCACTGATTGCCGTTGTGTTATGTGACACACGCAGGCACCTGGACACGATCGACGACGTGCAAGTGTACGAGCGAGTGATGGCCAAGGCCAAGCAGCAGTTGGCCTCTTACGTAAGAGGCTTCCCCGAGCGCAACATCTTCCCCGCATGTCCGATTGCCACCTTTAATGACCCTCCGAAGCGGGTGCGAGGCATCGTGAAGAACATCCAGAGCAAGCTCGACGATTACCCTGGCCTCGCCGAAGGGTTCGACGATTGCATGACCACCATCCAGAAGTGCGTCACCCGTGATCTCCCCATCCGCAGGGCGCGAGAGGCCGTCGACATGGTATGCGCCTTCCTCATCTCCCCTCGTTGCGGCCCTGAACCAGAACTAACTCCTATTTGGCAATTGAAGGCGCGCAAGCACGTTCTGCCGCACGTGGCCGACGCGTTGGTGGCTGGCCGCAAGATCATTCCGGACTACATCGTCGAGGAGCAGATCGAAGACGTCGTCACGGCCACCAACATCCAGAACTGGGGACACATGTACGAGCACCAGCGCTTCAGGCCTGCGCTCGACGCCGCCAACAAGTGAAGAACCAGGCCGTCATCGCCCAGAGCCTCAAGCTCGCCTCCTACATCAACCAAACCTTTGCCGACCTGTTCGACGAGGAGTGTCACCGCACCGAGATCACGCACACCAACCTCACCGAGGCCATGCTGACCCAGGGGGCCATCCTCCCGGTCTCCCACTGGGTCATTGAGGACCAGGAGCGCGTGCGTCTGGTGGAGCAGTATCTGGGCATCATCGAGCGCGTCGCATTCGCGCTGGCCGAGCGGTTCTACTCCGAGTACATCGAGCAGCTCCTGGTGCTTCTCAACTCGACCGTGTGCCCGAGGAGCCCTACGTGTTCGCCACCACGCTCCAGCTCCAGCAGTGCCAGTGGGAGCTCAAGAGCCAGCTCAGGCGCGTGGCCTCGCCCATCATCCAGGCCACCCTCCGCTGGTCCCACCTCAACACGAGGGCACGCCAGGGCGCAGCCCTGAGGAGATGATCTACGTGTTGCCGTGGGTGGCGGTGAAGATGGCCATGAGCGGCGAGGAACACGCCGAGGTGCCCATCCTCGGCGCGCTGCTGCGCGAACACGCCCCCCCTTGTGCTGCAAGCGCTCGGGGTGCCATTCGCCGCCCAGGCCGTCTTCGCTGTGCAGCAGGTTGGTCGATGGATTTATGGCTCCGAACTAAAGCGGAGCGAGTGAGGGACATCAACGAGGTTCACTAGCATAGGAAACTAGCGGCGTCGGCCACGAAGCTGGTGAGCGACGAGGCGGAGGAGCCGGTAGAGGTGGTGGCAAGCTCGATGACGGGATCGTAGGTGAGCGTGCCGGAGCTAAACGCCGGGAAAGAGTACGAGAACAGGACCCACTTGTTGCCCACGGTGAAGGTGGGTGTGACGGTGATCGTGCGCACGGCCTGGCCCTCGCTGTACTCGGCCACGGTGAACGCCGACACGCGCACGACGAGGTCGGTGTTGGTGATGATCGTGTAGACCGTGATCGCTCCGGAAACGGTCGAGCGGATGCTCCTCACGCTGACGCCCACAGTCACGTTGTTGGTGACGACGAGCGGCTGGGTGGAGGCGCCCAACGGCCACTGGTCGAGGAAGACCGTGAACTTGGACGAGCCCGCGGGCACGGTGTAGGTCTGGTTGGCGAACGTCACCCTGCGGCTCTCGCGGCTGAACTCGAACGTCTGCTGGAGCGTGGCGCCAGAATCCTCAAAGGTGGTGTTGTAGGCGCGCGTCTCGACTCCTCCGGCTGTCTTGGTGGAGCTGTTGGTGGTGGCCACGACCAGGGCCGCACCGCCTTCGGCCGCCAGCGAACCAAAGTCGGCCGAGACCGACACATCCTCGCGCCCAGCTGATTGGACGAAACATAATTTAAACATTAAAATAGTTTCAGTTTCCTCACACGGTAAGAGTGAGTTTGAGCTTCGCGTACTGTTGCCGGAGAGGGTGACGCTGGGGTCGGAGCCAAAGCTGGCGTCGACGTCGTTGACGGGCGCGACGGAAGGCGCGGGCGAGCTGGACGGCGTGGCCGACGGACTGCGCGACAGCGACGGAGAAGCGGGAGCAGAGGGCGACGGCGAAGCGGGAGGAACCGACGGCGAGGCGGGAGCAGTTGAGGGAGTGGGAGGAGGCAGCGACGGCGAAGCGGGAGGAACCGACGGCGAGACGGGAGCAGTTGAGGGAGTGCGAGGAGGAAGCGACGGCGAGGCGGGAGCAGTTGAGAAAGTGGGAGGAGGAAGCGACGGCGAGGCGGGAGCACGCGACAAGGTTTGGGCCGAGACCGTCAGGGCGCAGTAGGCCAAGAGGACAACAAGGACGAGACTGGAGGCGAAGCGATGCATGGTGGTGATAGAGAGAGACTGAGGGAGAAGCGCAGAGACATCTTTGCTTTTTATCAAGGACCACAATGTAGTGCGGAACAACTCCTATTGGCTATGAGTACATAACTCAGAGAGTCCCTGACTGGCCATTTATCCGCAAGTGTTATGGAGACTGGCGTCGTGGGCACACGAGGCAGAACAGAAGCGATGGAAGAGGTGATGCCGTGTACCGTCCCGTACAAACTTACCACTACATTGCCGCCAATCGGTCGCCCGTGTGTGTGTGTGTGTGTCGCGCTATGAGAGGAAGATGGAGGAGGTCATGCTTGAGCTGATGGGTTTTGTCCTTGTGGAAGTGTGGTTGCCGCAGTGGGACCGCCATTCTTCTCAAGGTCATCAGCATCTCTGCCCTCCCTCGTGTCACGACGACGAGCCTGAGTGCTGAGATGGCGGCACGAGGCAGCCCGGCTGTGCTCCGGTGGGCACGCTCCTACGGCTGCCCGTGGGACGAGGACACCTGCTCCAATGCCGATATATGGCCCACAAGCACACCAACACATCCTCCGGTGACTCGCCTGTGACGCCGTCTCAGCACCTTGGGTCCTCTTTCGCATCAAAATTGTAGGTGTGGTCAACATGCACACGACATGTCGTACACCATCACTGCACACCCATGCATCTGTCTCCTCGCTCCCCTCTTGCTTGCTTGCTTGCTTGCTTGCTTGCTTGCTTGCTTGCTTGCTTGCTTGCTTGCTTGCTTGCTTGCTTGCTTAAGATCGATCGACGCCGGCGAGAAAGGAGAGGCTGATCGGCCGCACGAGGGTGGCCCTGGGTGGCACCACCACGGGCGCGGCGTCCTTGTCGCAGAACATCTCCAGAGCCTCGTGCAGGTTGTGGAACGATGTAAGCATCGAGCCCTGCGCCGCCAGACGTCCACCACCGCCATCAGCGCTCATCTCTTTCACACCGCACCACGAGTCAGCGGTGGGAAGGGGGCGTACGTCGGCTTGGTCGCTGGCGGCTGTGGCGGCGTGACCAGAGACGCGAGCGTGCTGTATGGCTTCGATCCACTCGCTGGCTTCGATCTCGTTACGCGCCATGAAGAAGTACTTGCGGTACTGCGTGAAGATCTCGAAGCTGCCCTGCTTGCCCTCCACGAACCTCAGCGAGCTGTTCTCCAGCGGGATTACTCCGTTGGGATCCTCGTCCTGGAATGGTGGAGTGCGCGCCAAGGTGAGTTGCATGCGCACGCAGTGAGTGTTGGGCCAATGGGGGTGCTTCGGATGGATACCTGTGGCGTTTGGTAGTAGGAGAGGAGGTTGTCGTGGATGACAATCCAGCGCCTGCACCAGGTGCTGTTGACCTTGACCCCCATCTTGAGCAGCCATCCGGCCTTGTGCGTGGATCCCTGCACCGAGACCGACAAGCTCTTGTCCTGCATCGGCGTGCAACGTACGCGTCAGTACGACGCCCGCATCCGAACACACGGCGCGTGTGCGCTGGTGCGTGTGTTCTCTGGTGTGCACTAGTGTGCGTGCGTGTGCGTGCGTGCGTGTGCGGACGAACCGGGGTGGATTCGACCCTCTTCGATGCGGAGAGCCTGATTACAGATATCCACGCCTGGACCAAGAGAGCCGTGGTGAGAATCGAGCTGCATGAGCGCGTTCAACGTGACATGACGGGGAGATCAAGAGCAAAGCACCTCCATGTCCTCGCGGTCGTTGGCGCGGAAGAAGTGTCGTCGCTCTCGAGTGACGATCTCCAGGCAGAAGCCTCCGACAGCGGATCGCTCCACGGCAGAGTCCTCGAGCGCCACGAAGCCCGCGGCCGCGTCGTCCTGCGTCACCCAGTGAGCGACGAACAACTCGCACACGATCAACACTCACTCACGCACAGGGCGTGGAGAAGGTAATACGCACGTTGGGTGTTTTGAAATAGTACAGGCGACCCTCGGAGACAACACACCACTGTCGCTTCCAGGTCCTGACGCTGGCGCCCTGCTTGATCAAAAAGCCTTCGCGCTCGGGTCTGATCAACGCACGCTGCAAACAGATAACGAGAACGGACTGGTCAGACAGAACCCAACATTCAGGGATCACCTCTGTGTGTGTGTGTGTGTTGCAGTGCAGGTCTGCTGAAGGTGAACCTTGGCGCTCTCGACGTCGGTGATCTTGTTGCGCACGCCCGGGATGATCGCATCGCGCAGCAACGCGGGCTTGCGTTCGAGGTGCTTGCCCTTGCGGTCCTGCTCGGTCTTCCACCACTCGTTCTTGGATCGCTTGATGGCATCCATCCACGACTTGACCGACTCCTCATCGGGCGCGCAGAACACGAACGTTCGCTCGGCCACCGTCAGCTCAAACACAAACTGTGTTTCGGCATCCCTGCATCAGCCATCACCGCCACAGCCACGCACACAACAACATCGACGTGTTACAACACTATGGCCCCTCCGAGCGCTCGTTTGGTGAGGTGGTTCATCGAGCGTACTTGATGGCGGAGCGGCGGACGAAGCAGTGCTGAATCGGCACCTCGCCCTTGGGGTTGGGGTCCGTGTGGCTCTTGTAGTAGAACAGGAGGTGGTCCTTCAGCACGAACCACCTCTTCTTCCTGTGCATGGTCGCGGACCACAGCCTTGTCAGCTGACAGCGCACAAAACTGCACATGCATTGCATCATCGCGTGCACACGTACCAGTTCTTGACCATGTTGCCTCGCTTGATCAAGTAGCCCTTCTTGGCAGTCGTGATCGAGGAGCCGGACGTGGACAATGGCGACTGCGCCTGATCGCGAGCGGTCAGTGGTGCAAGGACGTGTGTGAGGTGTCAAAGGCAGGAGGAGAGGAGACGGCGGGAGGCGTGTGTGAGCGGTGGCTTACCGCGGGGGAAAGCGGAACGGTGGTCTCGGTGGACTTAATCTTGGCTTCGATCGCTTCCATCCACTTCTGTCGCTCCTTCTCGGTGGCGGCCATGAGGCAGTAGGTCCGGTAGTTGGTGACGATCTCGAAGCAGAACTCCTGGCTGTCCTTGTCCTTGTCCTTGTCCTTAGTCTCCAGCTCGACGGCTTTAACCGTGCACTTGCCCAGTGGAATCGCTCCGGCCGATGTGGAGTGCTGTACGGTGACGCACGGATCAGCACAGCGGTCGTGTGGGCCGACCAGCTGAGGAGAGAGTCGCGCACCTGAGGGCTCTTGAAGTAGTACAGGAATCGGTTCTTGAGGACGAACCATCGCGTGCGCCACGACGACGTAACTGATATCTCGCCCTTCTTCTTGAGATAGCCCTGCTTCTCGGCCGTGTCCGCGACGTTCTTTCGCCACGACTTGCGTTGCTGTGAAGGACACAACACACAGTTAGGGATAGATAGCCATGCGAGCATCTGACACCTGCGCTGCATTGCACTGTGAAAGCGCGCACGGACCTCGTTCGACGTGACGATGACTCGTCCGATCTTGTGGATGTTGTACTTCATCACCTTCTGGAGCACGTCCAGAGCCTCCTTCTCCACTGTGAGACAAGGCCGCGTCAAGGCCGGGGAGTCAGACATTCTCAAGCATGGGCGACGACGTCTTAACTGAGGGGAGGACCGACCTTGCGTCACAGTCGCGGACGCCTCTTCGACCTCCTTGATGTGGGATTTGACCTGAGGCCGTGGCAACGCACCATCAGCACACGCGCGGCGGCGTGCGGTCAGCTTGCGAATGGTTACGGATTGTGGAGAGTGTGTTTGGAGACACGTACGGCATATGTGTTGAGAAACTCTGTCATTTCGTCCAGCTTGACTGTGATGTAGTTGCCCATGACCTGGTGCATGCCGTGCCGTGCGCACATCACAGTGATTGGACACTTGCGTATCGGTGCACGAAAGGGGACGGCACCAGGGGCTCACCTGCATAAAGTCCTGTTTGCCAGGCCGGGCGCCGTTGGCCAGTTGTTGGATGAGCTTCGACACCAAGATCAGAGCTCGGAACTCGGGACGAGGAGGCGTCTCTGTGCGTGCGTGCGTGCGTGCAGAGACCTCAACGGTGAGCAAGAAAGAGACTGCGGGCGCACGGTGATGCACGCGTGCTGTGTACCCTCCATTATGCCGTAGCCCTTGGGGTTGAGTATGGCGGGACAGAGGAAGCGCAGGAAGAGGAAGCCAGCAACGGCCTGTGTCTTGGACGCAGAAAACTTTGATCCGACTTCCTCCTGCAGACACCCGGCGACCTCTCGAAAGCCCCTGCAGAGAGCACGACTCCAGGTGAGCAGGGCGGAGAGGAGAGAGGAGAGAGGAGAGGAAGCGCACGGTGGACAGTTCACAGTTTGGGCGTAGATCGACTGCAGGAAATCGGTTACGACGACCTGCAGGTTGTCAGCGTTTGCCTCTGCATTCGCTCCCTCCGCCAGCTTCAACGGGTCGATCTGTGCGCATGCGCGATGATGTGAGCGACTCCAACGACGCCAGAGAGGCGCACGGCGCTGGTGCCGATGTGTGAGCTGAGCGTGTGGTCTACCTCTAGAGCTTCTGGAGGGAAGTTGTCGTGATTGCACAATCGCAGCATGGGGCCGAGCAAGCAGGCCTGAGCCACCACGACTTGGAGTTGAGACACCGAACAAACACCAGCACGCAGGAGACGCGCGAGGCTGTGGCGTTACCTGCAGATAGACCATGCCCACCTCTTTGGCGTAGGCCGAGAGGACCTTGGTGGCGATGCTGTCTTGTCGAAAGAGAGTCGCGGGGTCCAACGTGTACATGACCTCTCTCGAGACCATCAGCTTTATGAGCGGCAGTATCTGATTGTTGGCATGGAACAGCCTGCGTTGAAGAGAGAGAGAGAGAGAGCACGCGGTCAACGGCAGGCAGACGCAGGTCAAGTTCAAGCGAGGGAGAGGGAGGTACGTACTTGACTGTGGCCCCGAGAAACTTTTCATACTCCTCCGACTCGGCGAGAGCGTCGCAAGCAGCGAGGATGACCTTGGCGGACGGCTGAAGCAGGATCTGTGCGCAAGCGTGCATGCGTGCATGCATGTGTGAGTCGGGCTTCAAGTCCTATCGAGTGATCATGTCACAAGGCGTAGCCAGGAAGGGCTAGTTACCTGCTTGAGCGTGATGTAGGCATCGCAAGAGGCTTCTCCACGCGGGGATGGCTTGCTTTTCTCTCTGACCACCACGGCTTCAGCGGACAGGCTCGGTGGTGGTAGGTCCTGCTTGCTTCTCATCTCCGCTTCGCGCTGCGAGCCCAAGCTGAACTTCCTCTCGCCTGTTGCACCCAAGCGTGCGCACGCAATCAGATCAATCAGCCAAACATCGCGAAGTGCACGCAGACTAGAGAGAAGCGCGTTTGGAGGTGAGACAGCGGGCGCGGTGGAGCGAAGTGTGGCGAGAGCCGACGCAGCAACAAATCGCGATCAACACTCGCATGCAATTATTGCAAGTGATTAACGCTTACACTCGCTTGGTTATAAATAGACGTGCGAGCTGCGCGGTGAGCACTGATGATCGAGACGAGCTTAGCGGAGAGGAGAGAGAGAGGAGTGAGGAGTGTGCGCACCACCGCCGAGCCTGTCGCTCGACGCGGCCCTGGGCGAGAGCGGGCTCGACCCAAAGGCGAGCCGTGGCGAGCCCGGCACCATCGAGCCTGACGACTGCAGCGACTGCAACGACTGCAGCGAACCTGCACCACACACCACATCACATCACATCACCACACCCGCGCGCACGCGCAAGTTATGTAACACAACTCCAACGGCGCGAAATCTCCCTCACTGGGCAACACACGGCGCGCGTACCGGCGGCTGGGACGGGGTCGTCTCGTCGGGAGACGGTGCGGCCGGCCGCGCGGATGGTGTCGTCGGCCGTCACCAGCAGCAGCCGGCTCATCTCTCCTCGCAATCCTCCTGCAACACACAAAACACAATTTAGTTTTAATTTCATAAAATCTCTCTCGATTTCTCGATTGGGGTGTGGGGCGGGGGCACCTTCGACGGAGGTGGGGCTGTCGGGACCCTTGGTGGGGTCCTCTGCATCGACCGAGGGCCGCGAGACTCGATTCCACCCGCTGGGGCGGGACACGACCGTCGCCAGCCCGTCGTTGCTGGTGTTGATCGACCGGGGCCGAGCCGCGCCCCACCCAGCAGCAGCCTGCTCCGCGGCCGTCGACGACGGCACTGGTTGTTCCATCCTCTGCTCTCCTCTCGCACGCTTCTCTCGCCGCCCTCCCGCCACGCACACGAGCTCCTCGTAGTGTCGTTCCCTCTCCAACTCTCAAGTTGATGGTTGCACCAATTGCAGGTGGACACTGTTCGAATCTTGCCGACACGAACACAAAGAAATATTGCGAGAAATCATAACGTGATCTTTTCTCGCCTGGGAAGGAATGCGAGGCAGTTCCGAAAACGGCGAAGAAACAGTTATACCACGAAAGAGAAAACCACGAGAAATCGGTCTGCCGCGGAAAAGCAAGCAAGATCGGCCACGAGTGCGTACATCTGAGCACAGCAAATCAAGAACTAAAAGGAGGACGTCGCAGGCAAGCAAGCAAGTAAAGCGTTCAAGAGAAAAAAAGACGGTTGAATGAGCTCATCCTCGTCGGATGCTCCCATCCACTTCACCAAGGAAGTAACCTGGTACCTCCTTCTCCTATCTCTTCCATCCCCGTATTGTAATGGAATGGAGATGCTTTACATCTCATCATTATGTGTAATCGATGCACACCCAGGGTCGATTCCTCGTGTTGCCAAGCCTGCGGGGCCACCTCGTGGATTCCCTGGAAGGTGCGCGCGCCAAAGAAATTTGTCCCCATTTTGAAACCCCATCTTACCTCTCATCGAAGCCTTATCGTTCTGACGTTCATCTTGCGGAATGTGCACACACATAGCACCATTGTCGGGCCTGTGGCGGCTGCTTCTGCCAGAACTGCTCGAGTAAATCGTTGGCCCTTCCGCCCAAGCATCCCTCTCCTGTCCGCGTCTGCGATAAATGCTACAATCAGTACCATGGGTAAGTTGCAAAACCTGCCTGCTAGTCCAGTTGAGTCGAGCCGAGTCTCTGCTCGAGCCGTGGAAGATCGATCGCTTCCGCTCTTTTGGGTGTGTATCGCTGACGGCCGCACATGCGCCCCGACAGGCGATCGGGTCAGCCTGCCGCCAAGGTCGTAGGTGCGGGCGGTTCGATGGCTGCTTCCCTTCCGGTCGACTTCTACACGCGCAAGATCGATGACTACAGCGGTCCGAAGGTAAGCCTTCCTCACCACTCATACCATTGTGCGTCTCTCTCTCTCTCTCTGCCGCGTTGCTCATTCGTGCGCACTGCCGTCACTTCTTCTCTACTCCGCTAGGCGTCGTCATTTGATCCGATGTCGGCGAGCGTGAGGAACTTCGATCCGGCTGAATCGCCTAAGGCCAAGTGGCTTAACGATCGACCTGCTTCCTACTACTATTCGGCTCCTCCAGTGGACTCCTCTGCAGTTGAAGCTATCGAAGGGTCGGAAGACGAGGCGCAAGAGGAGGAGGAGGAGAACAAGGTGAAGGCGGGACTTCCCTCGGAAAAGGAAACCAGCTCATCGGCTAAGAGTGATGCTACGCCGGAGGCTCAGCAGGAAGAGGCCAACGAAGTGACGGACAAGCAGGGGACGAAAGACGACGCGAGTGGTAACGGCGATGGTGGGGAAGAGGAAACCAAGCCAGAGGAGGTACACCAGCCGACAGCGAGCGCCGAACCTGAAAACGAGGCAAGCGATATTGGCGAGTCGACCCCGGCGGCGGAGAAGCACCCGGATGAACTTACTCGCATCGAGGACGCCGATCGCTCTGCAAGGCCAAACGAACCACAAACGAACGTCGTCCTCAGTGAGGAGGCTGGCGAAGAGAACAGCGAAGAAGCAGAGATAGACGCTCCGTCTCAGCTGGGAGAGGAGACAGAGGTACCTGAGGCCATCATCGCGACAGATCCTAGCCTGGGCGAACTCGAGTTGAGCGGCGCAGATGTACCGGTAGTCGATCCAAGTGTAAATATCGAAGGAGGAAGCGACGAAGCATCGGCCATCGATGGGACTAGCGATGCTGTGCCTTCATCGGAACTGAGGAGCGCGCGTGCACCCACCGACAAGACGGTAATGGAGTTGAAGGAGATCATCAAGTTGACAGAGGAGGAAGACAAGGCCGAGAAGGAGAAGATGGAAGCCATTCAAAACAAGCTGAACGCCATGCAGGCCAACTCCTTCAAGGAGCGACTCGAAGTGGGCAGCCTCGCCGTCAAGGAACTCTCCTCGTCCATATTCTATGGCTTGCGCGATTCTCTTCGGATCAAGCACGCCACCATTTCCATCCAGGTTCGCTCTCTGTGCCGTCCTCTCTGCTGCGCGTTTTGTTGCCCTCTCTTCGTCTGCTTGGCTGCCGTCTCACCATCTGACATCTCTCGTCTCCCATCTCTCGCTCGCGCAACAGAAATCCAACCGGGTCTATAATCACATCATTGACACTGTCATCTTGAACGGGCCGCTGTTGCTCTTCATGTACATTCTCTTCAAATACGTCTTCGAGCCCCACTTCCACGGCGTGCTCAACTTTCAGGAGCACCGTGGCTTCAACCTCGTGCTTGTACAAATTATGGAGTTCTTGCTCAAGACTTCCTTCCTGGTGCGCGTCACACTCAGCTTCCTTCCTCTCTCATTTGAACACGATTGAGCATATCCCCTCACCGCGTACACTCTTTTTCTTCAGGTGCTTTGGGTGGGCCCGATCTACGTGCTCTCGATCGTGCTCAACATGCAATGGTCGCAAGAGGTCGGCAACGGAGCGTTTTCCCTTTATCTTTACATCAGGAGAGGCAAGACTGTGCAGAAGGCCTCCAAACCGTACGCTCACGACACTCTTGGCCCTGCGGGTGCTTTTGTCTAACGTGGTGAGAGGACTAACCCAAGCGTGGCCTGCAGATTGTCGGACACGATAGCTCAGATCATCTACTGGCAAGTCATCTTTGGCCTGTTCAACTTGCTCAACTTCCTCTGTAAATTCGTTCCTGTTGGTATGCCCGTTCACCCTGTTCACGGTTATCACGAAATGTGCGGCTTACCCGGTCGCTTGCTGTTGTGTCTTGATCAACGCGCACAGTTGGACCGCCCTTCTATTTCGTTTGCCTGTGCTGGCTCAACGCCGTTTACTGTTTTGATTACAAGTGGGGCAACCAGGTTCGTTCTCCGCGATTGCTTCATCGCTCACACGCATCACTAACACATTTGGTATCGCGGACGTTGCAGAAGTGGAGCTTGCACAAGAAGATAAGCTACTGCGAGACCCGCTGGCTCTACTTCATCGGATTCGGTATGTTGCCGCCTTAGTTACCGTGCTTCGTGTAACTGCGTCGCTTATCCCACCCCTCCTCTCGATTCCATCTCTCCTCTCGATGACGCAGGACTGCCGATCACCATGGCCACCTTTTTCTTCGAGTACATCATCAGCTACTCGCTCGTGTCGCTGCTATTTCCTCTGGTACGAACCTCTCTGCGTTCCCCTCTATCTGCCCTCAAGACCGGCAAGCCAAGAGCCTTGTCTAACAAACTAGTTGACTTTGGCGATCCTCTCGGTTTCCAGTTCATTCCGATGGCCATGTATGGTTCGCCGAAGACGCAGAGCCTTTGGAAGCCGATCCCGATGTCGCGGTTCCTCGACAGCAGCATCATTGCACCGCTGATCCGGTTCGTCTTCACTCTGCCGTCGCAGGTGGAGAAGCTCGAGCAAAAGGCCGATACGATTGTGAGGTTCCTCGTCTTTAGCGTGTGCGCGACGATCGCCCTCACCGTGGTGACATATCTGCTTCACTATCTCGTCTACTAGCCCTCTCTTTTAGAGTGCAACGCACTTGTGAGTGCGCAACCGAACACGATTCGTCTTCGCGCATCATGCAGTCCCTCTCTCTTCCCTCTCTCCGCTCGCTCGGCGCCGTTGGCAACTACAACACCAGAAAAAAACTGCAGCAACACTGTGGTTACACTGCGCATCGGCGCAAGCATTGGAGATGCCAAGCACCTTTTCGGTTGGATACGCCGAGAGGGGGTAAGGAAAAATATAGATTATATTTGGACAAAAATCATAATTGTTTGCCGTTGTGGGAACTTTGTCGACAGGTATGCATTCCTTTGTCGGTAGCGAGGAACATTTTGAAAGGTCGTACGAGAAAGACCAGATATGGTAATCCGCACTGGCATCTCTCGTATGTCCCATTGCCCTGCAGCAAGATTGAAATAGTCGTACCTGGTAACCGGCTATGAATACACTTCTTCTGAGGTGCGTTGCCAAATCCGTCGGTTGCTTGGTAAGCCCCGGTTTGAGTTTTGGTAAGTTTTCCTTTTTGGCACCTCCTCTGCCCGTCAACACGCTTCCATCGGTCGCAGAGCACGCTGGAGAGAGCTCGTCACCCGCTGTCAGTCTGACCGCCCGCTGGCTCGAGAGGGTAAGCGGGCGGAGTTTAGCACGAACGTCCTCCGTAGGTGCAGTTTTTTTCTCCATTTTGGTGTTTACTGTTGCAAGCTATCAGCCGCTACAGTGCTCCTCAGTACTCAGCTTTTCGCAGCCCTCTCCAGCTGCTCGCTGGCAAGAACGACTCGTAGCAGGTTATCTATCAAACGCTCAGCTTCAGCCTTTTCCTCGCTATCGACCCTAGAGAGCTCTGTCCTGCGCAGCCCAGCGCCCACGTCTTGCAAGCCCGTCCGCATATCTTCTTCTACCGAGTAGAGACTACTGAAGCTCGCTACTCTCCCACCCTCGCTCTCTACTCCCTCTGCCCGCGTAACAGCAGAAGCAACCGTACGCTTTCGCTCCAGGAGAAAGCAACCGACTCTCATCCTCTACTCGAGAGCTGCCGCTTCGCCTGCCCTCAGCAGCGTTCGCAACCTCGGTTGAAGCGCGAAGAGCTTCGCACGTCGTTCACCTTTGCGCGCCTAGGCAGGGGAGGAGAGGGAGGCTCCCCCGCCGCCTGCCTCAACAATGACGGAGCACGTCCAAGCGCGCAAGAAGCACGGAGAAGAGATCGTGATCTGGTACTTGACCCCATCCCTCTCACTCTCTATCGCGCTCCTTCCCCATCTCGCGCTCTCTACTCTCGCTATCAAGCCGGGTGGCAGGCCAGGTGCCGCGAGCATCATAGTGATGACCTCCCTCCATGCGGTCAGTCCTTGCTCGTTATGCGGTCAAGGCCCATAACCAGACGCGGACCCCACCCGGTCGTCGCCACAGTTCCCCATGAGACTCACTTATGGGGAACCGTAGAAACCTTGGTAAACCAGAACTGGCGCTGATCTCTCCTAATGTCGGTGTGGTGGTGACCTGCTCCTAGGCTAAGGGAGAACTACGAGCTCTCGGAGACCACCGGCTGCATCAGCAAGGTGAGTGTGCTTATTCCTCACTCCCTCAGTTCGTTCCTTTAGCTTCGCTTAGCGCCAACAGTCGAGGAGTGTTACCAAAGCTGAACATCGTGACCACATGCGAAATGAACAGGCGTCGGTCTATCATGAATACTTGATGATGTGCCATCACGGCCAGCTGCAGCCCACTACAGGTAACCTATCACGTGCCAGCAAGCTCTCGAGAAGACGGTATCTGAGAAGGCTTTGCTCTATCCTGACACGTGGCCGTGCTCGCTGCAGGTCCAGCGTTTGGTAAGCTGGTGAGGCGGGCCTTCCCCTCGGTTGCATCCAATCGGAGAGGGCCAAGAGGACATGCGCTCCACATGTACTCTGGGCTGCGCAAGAAAGACGGCTCCATCAGCTATGGGCCGGGTGACGGCAGCTTCATGATGGATATGCCCTCGAGCCCTCCGGGATCGTTCGCGGCCACGGCCACATCGCCAGACGCTTTCTCGCCGCCCATCCTGGAGCTATCGGCCCTTCCTTACGACAGAACAAGCCGCATGTCCCACCAGCCACAGCAGCTACAGTTTCAGATGGAGGAGGAAGGACGATCACCCCACCTCCACATTCCCCTGCACTATCAGTACCCCCCACTTCCGCAGCGCCCACCACAACCACAACAACCACAGCAACCACAGTACCAACAGCACCATCAGCAGCAATACTATCAGCAACACCAGCAGCAATACCAGCATCAGCAGCAGCATCAGCAGCGTCAGCGTCAGCGTAAGCCTAAGCCTCAGCATCCTCAGCAGCATCAGCACCAGCAGCACGAGCACTATACGCAGAGCCAACCTACTTTCGGTGCCGGTAACGAGTCTCCAACCTTCTCTTCCCCAACCTTATCGTCGCCCTCGTTGCCGTCGCAACGTAACTCGGAACCGCCTGCCTGGATGACCAGCCTGGCACGATCGCGCACGACGACCAAAGCCAGCGGTTGGCTCTCCACCCCGCCGTTGCTGGACGCCGAGACGCCCGCGCCCTTCGCCACCATCCCCTCGCGAGTCTCCTTTGGCGATATCGCCGACTGGGCCAGCTCCAGGTACGAACAAGCCACTTAGCTGTAGTCAACTAGCCTCCCTGTCAACGACTGACTTACCTCTCACGTAGGGTTGAGGAGTGTCTTGCTGAGCGAGGTGACAGCTCAGAGGAGATGAACATCGTTTCCAACGCAGAGTCGATGGAGGATGGCGCAGTGGACGATAGACATCCCCACCACCTGCAGATGGACTCGGGCTGGCACAACCGCGTATCAGCTCTCGTTCCCACGAGGTCGTCTGCTCCCAACAGCCTCAGCATGCCCGCTGTTCCGCAGCAACAGTCGCACATGGCGCATAGTCGCATGATGACCTCGCCCGGCTCTACGAGCACCAGGTCTGCCGTGCAGGTTCACTCCGAAGAGCTGTACGCCATCCCAGCGACATCGATCTTCCACCAGCCGCCACCGTTCTCGTTTTCGGCCACCCACACCGTCATTCCAGTGACGGGATCTCCTCCCATGCCTCGGAGACCTCCACCTCGCCCTCGCTCATCATCCGGAGTGGAAGCCATTGCGCCTCCAGCCTATCAACAACAGGAAAGCGGCTACGGATCCTATCACGGTGACTCTGGAGGCTATGGACTCTCTTCAGGATCGATGGGGTTCAGTCACGCGGCCGTTCCTACAACCTCGTTGACCTCAACCCCCGCCAGAAGGACTCCCTACAGCTTAGGACCACCCCCGCCGACCAAGATCGAAGAGAAGCCTGCCCACAGGAGCAAGATCAGAGCCAGAGGAAGCGGCGGTGGCGCAGGCCACAGCAAAGGAGGTCCTCCCGGCAGAGTACACGACGCGCCCGTACCCACCACACCTCGGAGGGAGCGCCAGCTCAACACTCCCATCAATTTTGACATGCAAGTTGCAGCTGAAGCGAGGGACGCCCCTCACTACTCAGAGGGTACGCACACCTCTGACTCTTCTTGCTTAGCATGACGGGGGCGGTTGGCTCACGCTTCGTCTTCGTCTTCTCCTGCTCCTGCAGTGTCAACCCTCACGTCAGTATGCCGGATCTACTACTCTAACCTCTTCAAGAGCTTGCTGTCCGGTAACTTGGAAGGACTGCAAGTCGACATCGACAAGTTTTGGGACTACGTTGGCACCAACTTGCTCGTAAGATCACCTAATCTCCCTCTCGTCGTTGTCCCCACCCATCGCCACTAACCTCCGTCACTTCGCAGGGCCTCTTCTTCTATGACGCGGTATGCCAGCGCTTGCTGCACATCGAAAACAGTTTTCTTTACGAGCTCACCGGTAAGCTGTGCAGCTTTGATCCCAATCCTCTCGCTTGTGCATGCATTAATAACCAACACGCCTTGAACAGACGCCCTGATGGTCCATCCCATCGAGCAGCGGGCCAACTACCTGCATCAGGTGGCGGTGTACATTCCCACTTGGCTCGCGCGAAGGAAGGCTGTGCTGCCCAGCTCGCTCTTTGCAGCCCTTCATCAGGTTCGTTTGTTCGTTCGCTTGTAGTTGGCGCGTTGGCTGACACGCTCGTCGTCCCTTGTGGAACATGCAGAACGTCAGCGAATGGGCGATGCAGCTGTACGGCCACGCCAAGCAGCTACAGAAGCTCCAGAAACTGGCCAGCACCATCCCCGCTCCGATGCGACCTCCCCACTGACACCCCCAACCCACCCTACCACCCCCTTCCTCTTCTGAGCAGCCTCCTCCACCACGACGATTCCTACCACCACGCCAGCCGCTTCATTCATCCTCTCCATCACACGCTGAAGCCGCTGGGCGTTTGTAATTCGACCGCAACCTCTTCCCTCCTCGCTCTACCACGGCAAGATGAACCCCCTATTGAGCTCAGAACTCGAGGCCTCTGCGCGTGCATGTACGTCGAGTTCGATGTGTCTATGTGGCGTGCGCACAGAGAGAAGAGGAGCTCGCGCGTACATGTACTTACATGTGACCGACGCCGAGGAGGGCGATGGAGCTGGCGGAGAAGATGCCTCCGTTGGCGTACACCAGCGCACGCTTCGCGTTTCGCACCTGTCGGTTGCCTGCTCGCCCGCGCAGCTGGTCCACTGCCTCGATCACGTTGTACATCGCCGGCACCTTGGAGGATCAAGGAACAGTTGGTCAACACACACACACCACACGCTCTGGTTTGGTGGAGGGCAAGGCGCACCTCCCAGGGGGCGCCGAATGCGAGGAGGCCGCCGTGGGTGTTGATGGGGAAGTTGCTGGGGTCTCTGTTGTCGTTGCCGCCCTTGTCCTCGATCTCCTTGAGGAGCTGGTGGTACTTGCGCTCGACCCATTCTCCACCTTCGCCTGCCACATGTCACACCACCATCACCACCGCCACCAAGAAGCGTCGTAGGTCGTGAGTCTTCAAGGAGACGCAGCGAGCGCACCACCGAGCAAGTGGAGTACCCTTCTTGGCCAACCCGACGGCCTCGATGGCGCGGATGAAGCATATGGGGAAGCAGTCATAGAGGCCAAAGAAGTCGATGTCGTTGGGACCGATCTGCGCCTCGTTGAATGCTGTTGAATGCAAGCAGTTAGCTGACCAACATACACATACACTGACACGCCGGACTGGCGCTCAGGAACGCGAAGCGGAAGATGAGCAGCTGGATGAGTGTACCGAGCTCGGCGGCGATGTCAGCGGTGAACATGTCCTCGTCTATCACGGGAGGAGGATAGAGAGGGCCGCTGCCCTCGCCTCCGCCCAAGACCGCCACGCCCTTCCTCTTGCCATAGCCGTTACGCTCAAGCCACCTGCCCACGCAAGAGCGCGTTAGCTCGCCACTCTGCTCATGTTACCTCATCACGACAATGAACGTGAGAGGCAAGCACAAACCTCGAAGAAGCTAGCACGATCGCAGCACCGCCGTCCGCTCGACGCGCGCACTGCGATGGTCGTTGCGATTGCCTAGTTAGCGCATGCGGAGGTTGGAGGCCACGGGGAGACAGGCGTCACGTACCTCGAGCAGGCTGGTCACCTTGCCGACCGGGGGCGAGGCCAAGACCTCCTCCAGGGTCCGCACCCTGTTCACACACGGAACGTCCAGCTGTCAGGTCTTGCCACCCACAAGCCTTTGCACACGCACAGTGTGTGTGACGGGTCGCGTTCGCAGCACACCTCTTGGTGACGGCGTAGGGATGCCTCGCAGCCTGCATGCTCATGAGCACCGAACACATGGCCAACTGCTCTCGGGTGATGCCGTACGTGCTCATTTGCCTGCAGCGCGCGTGAAGCGTGAACCATCGCGTGACTCGTGAGCTCGCAGTGAACGCAACGAGAGCATGCGTACCACTGAGCGACCCTGTCGTAGCCGTGGGGAATGACCGGACTCTGCAGCTCACCATCGGGATCTCGGCAAGTCTGCACTGGTGTTAATTTGCGCCACTCATACACGCGCACACGCACGACACACGCGCGCGTGTAGGGCTCAAATGGAGAACGAATGAGAAACCAACCTGGTCTGCTCTGCAAAGGAACTCTTCCTTGGAGAGGGAGCACACGGCGTCGCCGGCCACCACCGCCACCGTCTCGCACCAGTCCATCTTGATCATTCGCGCCGCCTCCAACAGGCCAGTCACAGGCCCAGCGCTGAGAAGACCACCACATCAGCATTTGCCGCATCACGGATTCAGCACGGCGCATGAGGGAGGGGAGACAAGAGACTGCACCCGCCAGTGTCGATGGTCCGCACGATGACGTCTCGCTCCTTGTTGGGCAAGAGGCCCATCTGCGTGCCCAAGAAGTGCGCTTCCATCTGCAGCGAGCGTTGTGGCGTATGAGTGTGCGTGAGCCCTAGCAAGCACCCCACGCCACACACGCGCGCGTGTACGCACAAAGTGGGGATCGGCGAGCGAGGGGATGGCGACGAGACCGTCCAGCTGCCGGAGCGTCATGCCCGCATCGCCCAGCGCGAGCTCCAGCGACTGCCTGCAACGACAAAAAGACAAAAGTTTGATGAGAGAGATTTCTTTCTCTTTCGAGAAAATCAAAATTTAATCGTAACCGCATGAGCATGGAGGGCTTCTTGTTGTGCTTGCCGAGGGGCGTCATGCCCACGCCCACGATGCGCGCCACCTTGGGTCCCCTCATTTCTGGTGATCGAGTTCGTGTTCAATGCGAAATGAGAAGAGAAATACACCAGAGAAAATAAAAGGAAAAGAATTTCTAAATCAGATCTAAAATAATTATGAAAATTATAAATATCAAATCAAAACACAGCAACAGGAAGCACAAGGGAATGATGGAAGAACTCAAGCAGGAGGCGGCCAGCGCGGCGATCACGGGGCGAAGGGGATCTTCGAGCGGGGGCGGCAGGGACGGGGTGGCGTTCTCCGAGGGCGAGCTCGAGAAATTCGATGAGGCGCTCGAGGCGGCGTCCGATTCGTCCAAGCCCGATGTACATAAGAAATGGACCATCCCTGCCGGCGTGGATCCCGAGGGCGGCCACTTCCTCTCCTCTGGCTACACCTTCTGGTTCGTTCGCCGATCGGGAGCGCGCAGCCAAGAGAACTACGCCAATGCCATTAAGAGAATTGGTGGCTTCAGATCGGTATTCCCCCCCCCTCCCCTCTTCTCTCGCCCTGCCCTTGCAGAGGCCTCTACATTCGTCTACGATATGCCACGTCGATGTGGCCTTGATGTGCCGCTACGCGCTGACCCCCCCCCTCGCGCGCATTCAGCTCGAGGGCTTCTGGAAATACTACAACCACCTCGTGCGGCCGCACGATCTGCCCAACACATCCGACTACCATCTCTTCAAGGAGGGCATCAAGCCCATGTGGGAGGTACACGCACAGCTAGCTTCGCGCAGTCTCAGAGATCTGCCCAATTCTCTTTCTGGTGTACACTTTGATCTCTCGAGGCCAAGCCACAGGATCTGATCTTGTATCGTGTTTTGGTCGGTGCCGTGCCATAGGACGATGCGAACAAGCGAGGCGGCAAGTGGATCATCCGCTTGAAGAAGGGACTGGCCACCAAGTACTGGGAAGACCTGGTAAACACACACTGCCTCACACGCTCGTTCTAGCCTCGACCTCGCCGTTGCGATGCTTTGCTGCTGCTGCTCGCCGATGGGGGGGATGGCCATGTGGGGACGTACATTGTTGGCTAACAATGCGCTGTGATCATTATCGTGCTGCTACAGCTGCTGGCGATCGTGGGGGAGCAATTCCAGGTGGGCGACGAGATCTGTGGCATCGTTTGCTCCATCCGGTTCAACGAGGATATCCTCTCAGTGTGGAACAAGAGCGCTGACAACAAGCAGGCCAGACTCAAGATTCAGTACGTACACTCTGTCCTCTGCTCGTGCAGGCGCTTGCGCGAGACGCTTGCTGCGCCTCAGCTGCCGGCACCTGCTAACGGCCATCACCGCGCACACGCGCATGTGCGCATGGTGACCACAACAGCGAAACGCTCAAAACGGTGCTCAACCTGCCGCCCAACACACCAATGGAGTATAAGTGCCACGACGACTCGATCAGGGACAACTCGTCCTTCCGCAACACTGACATCTACAGATGACCCGGGAGGACGCTGTCTACAACCACACACATATCGCGTACACACAATACAAGAGGGTGTGCGTTCGCAGTCACGTTTTGCTTTGTGTGCAGAGGCTGTTTCGTCACGCCAGCGGCCACAAGCCAAGATGGAACCCGCTCGCTCTCTTCAAGGCGAACAGCTCGCGTTCGTGCTCCCGCGAGGCCTGCGTGCGATCTCATCGCACCCGAGAGAAGTCACATGATGATGTGTCATCGGTCGTCGCTGGGCCGATGATGACCATCAATCACGATCGTGGGTTGTCGTCCTCGTCTCCCTCACCCTCTCGCTCCTCCCTCTGCGGTGTGTGTATTGCCCGCCCGTATCTCCTGTAGGCCGCACGAACCTCAAGCCTCTCTCGTGGTGTGCTACTGTGGCAGCCAACCAAGCCCCTAAAGCCCACCGAGAGTCATCATGTCATGCCCGCACCCTGTCGGGCGCATGAGTCGTG